>JACWBX010004628.1:0-12415 GCA_014622435.1 Polypedilum pembai
CTTTCGAGATCTCAGCGCCCAGCCAGCCAGCCTGCCAGCCAGCCAGCCAAAGTGAATATAATAGCGGATTTTTTTTTCCAAAAATTCGCTAAAAAGCGGAAAAGAATTAAAAATCAAAAACAATTTCTTTTCATTAATTTTTTCATTCAGTTGCGATGAGATGAAAATTATAAATTCAAATCACTATTTCCTAAGGAAAATTTAAAAGTTTCGGAAAGAAAACTAAACGTAAAGATATTTTATTCATTTTATTCGTTTTATTCCCAAGGCGTAATGGAAATTAAAATGTTAATGATTACAGACATCGTTCTTTCTTTCCGACTCAGTAATAATTAAATCCATTTTTTGCTTCGCGCACAAATTACAAATATTTTTCGGGTTCGCTTAATGCACACACTTTAATAAAAGTGAGACTTAACCATGCAATAACAATAAATATTGTCCATTATTAAATATAGAATTGCAGTCTTTATAAAAATGAAGGGCGAAAGGGTTTAATAGAGGCAGTTTGTTGTTGTAATCAGAATTTAAGAATGTTGATATCATTATTTTAATAATTATTTTTTATTATCAAACGAATTTTTTAAATGAATACGGGAAACAATTTTTTTAACACGACTGCAATTGATTTATTATTTATTAAATTGAAAAATTTAATTTTAAAAAATTTGTACTTGTTTCATATCTGTTTTTAATGGCTTTAAAAAATATTATCAAGAAATTTATGACAATTGCGTTTATGAGAAACTCAAATAGTAAGCAATAAAATTTTTCTTCTTTCATAATCTACAGGTCCGCTAAACACTCTCGTCTTGCCTCATTGAAGAAATGAAAGGGTTAATAGAATTGCTCTATTTAAGACGAAAATTATTGCCGCTTTATGCTAAACAAACCATTTACATTTTATTCCAATAACCTGAATTTTAATGACCCTCGACTTTACTGCAAAAAAAATTTTATAGCGATGAAAAAATCCTTTTTATTAAGCTTAATTTATTAACTGAGTTATTACTTTCACAAACTGGAAAAAACTAAAATTACCATTAGCAAATATAATTTTAGAAAAACATAATCTTATAACATTAAAATTCAAAACAAAAAAGAATAATTAAAATTTCGCTCATAAGCAGAATAGTCTTAACTAAAATAATAAATAAAAATTTTGTATTTATGTGAGAAATAAATTTCAAAATGTGCTCACTCATCAATACTTCTTAATAATTCCTAACTTATTGATCAATTAAAAGTACAAAAGAGTGGTAAAATAATAAAATTAATACTTCACTAATAGTGATCAAATTCTTCGACATTTTCCATAAAAGTTTTAACAGTCTTGATGACATTTCTCTTCAAAGTTTTCCTCTCAAGTGTACGCTTTGGTATTTCATCATTTGCCACCTCACGAAAAACTTGTCGTCCGATTAATGTGGCTTCATGTGTTTCGTCTGTCGTTGGCTTTGGTTTCTGTTTACGTCTCAAACTTTGGCGTATTGTTTGAAAAATTCCATCATGTTTTTCGCTCTCCGATGATTTGTCATTTTCATTATTTTCTTTTGACTTGGGATGAATAAGTTTTCTTATGCTTCTACGAATTGAGCCACCTAGCTTTGATGAAGTTTTCATTGGTTTGTTTTCAATATTAATGATTGGCTTCTTAAATGTAATAGGCGCTTCAGTTCTATAAGCACGCTTAAATTGACCCAGTTTTCCTACATCTTCAAAAGAATCGACTTCTTCAAATTGAACATCATCGTTGAAAAGATTATCGTCATCAACATTGCTCTCTTTTAATCCTGAGAGCATTTCTGCATTGTTTTGTATTTCCTTGGTAGATTTTTCAATGGCTTTTAACGTTTCTTTGGTAAATGTTGCATCATCAATGACTTTCTCATTAAAATTAACTATTTGTTGCTCCTCTTTATTTTTGTTAAAATCATAAGGACGATTTTGCATTTTAGCTTCATTAATTGAATTTTCTAGTTGCAATTGATAATTGTCAAGTTCTGCTCCGATATCTATTTCTGCATCTTCTTCGCTGATTACTGACAGAGAGCGATTAACTTTTGAAACAGTTGAACTGCGTTTTGGTGTAGCTATAGATATTTTGACTTCATTATTTTCTAACACTAATTTTGACGAGAAAAGTGCACTTGGTGTTAAATTTTCAGGCATATTTGAAAAATCGATGCGATGATTGACAGTTGGAGTAAATGGTAATGGTAAAACAAGAGAAGTTGCACGTACAGGATTCAGATCCAAAGCACAATTTTCGATTCCACCCTCACTTGTCACTGTTTTTGACACCTCAGTGCTCTCACGAACAACTTCAAATGGATTTGTGCTTGCAACATCATTCACAATTGGCTCATTTTGAATATCAAGAGCTGGATTAGTTAATCCCAAGGCAAGTATTTTTGCTTCTGTATTATCATCACGAACAACCTCGAAAGGATTAATGACTTTCTCGTCAACTTTTAAGTCCAAGCCAGGATTTGTAAAACAGCACTCTTCAACTGAGCTTTTTTTCTTCTTCTTTGGTGGTTTACGAATAACTTCATATTCATTGACAGGAAACTGCACAGTATTCTTTCTTTCAGCAACAAGGTCAGCAATCGATTTGACTTCCATACATGAATCAGAAAATATAAAGTTTTCCTTATTACTGTTACAACTGAGTTTTATTGGTGTTGAACTAACAAATTTTTGGAAACTTTCTCGTTTTCTTTTCTTTCCAGGAGTATCCATTGCTTCGAAACTTCCGTTTATCATTATACAAATTTTTGATACAACTGCAATTCAAAATTTTAATAAAATAGAAGAAAATTAGACAATTTTTATTCAACTTACTGAAAATATTTGGTAATTGATGAATATAATTGCTTAGTTTAGTAAAATATAAGTACTTAAATGACTAAATTATAAATTAAAAATTTATTAAACCTCTTAGTGTATTTTGTATCGCGGTCAACGGAAATTCGATGTGTAATTCAATGTGTAAAATAATCGCATAGGATAGATGCAACTATTTTATGTCTTTTAATTTTATTTCTAAAAAGTTTTGATATTAAATTGTAAAATAAATTTTAATCAATAAGAGAAAAAATTTCTAAAGACATTTATTGATTAATGATAAATGTTATGAAATTATATTTCCAATCAAATCAAATTAAATTTTTCATAATATTACAGTTAAAAAAATTTTCGAATGCCACTCAAAACGAGACCCTTACAGTCTGTTATGATTTTCTTTCATAATACACATATAAATTGTTTACAAAAACCAGTCTGAACATCAGTACAAGGAAAAGTTTTTTCGTGATGAAAAATTGTATTATATGACAAATAGTGAAAGTGTAGTAACATAGAATAATTATGGCTAGCTTTTATATGATATTCTCTGATGAGGTAAAATAAATATCAAGCTTTATATTAAAATTTGTGTTTTTTTTATTTCATTAATTTTATTACTGTACAAAAATAAATGATTCAATATTTTTAAAAAGGATGATGAAGAGTTTGGTGGCTCTAATCCAATGGCTCAGAATGACGACGAAGAAGAGGCGTAAGTTGAGAATGAAAAAATTCACACCCATATTTATAAATTTTCAACTCTCAGTATAATTCCATTTTTACGATTCCTTGCATATAGAAATGTAAAATACAGATCCGATAATGTTGATGATGAAAAAAGTTCAGCGACTGACTCTGAAAATTCAAAAATCAGCTGGGAAGTACTGCTAGCGAAGCTAGTGACAGCATATAAAGTTATCAACAATCAAAATACCATTATAGGTAGAACAGGCTTTGCAATTTTAATTAGCGATAAAAGCCAATCACTAAAAATAATCCTATACAAATCAAAAATCGATCTTCTGTCGTCGCTCGTTCTTCGCCCCTCAAATAAGATTTATGTGAAGGGAAATTTCATTCAATATTTAGATTCGGGTAGCAATTTTTGGAGTGTTTTATTTGAAAATGCCAATGATCGTGATGAGGCGTTGAGACTTTTAGAAGAACGATGCACAATTGAGAGAGAACAAATTGATTTATCTAAAACGAATAATGCACCTTCAAATGACGCTGCAAGTGGGGATAATGGAGAAGGTGTCAATGAAAATGAAAGCCAAGAGAATGCCAAAAATGTAGATGATGAAGACGAAGGAGGTGGAGGTGAATCAACATGTGACAAGGCTGTAGAAACAGATCCAGAGGACAAACAGAATAAGCACATGAAAGCAAATATTTTGGCACGAATGGCCAGAATGGGAAAAAGACTTGTGCCTTCATCAAATAAAGCAAGTGGGAGTGACATGAGTGATAGCAGTGAAACAGAGAGCAGCCCAAAGCATCAAACTCGCAAGCCGCCAACAGTTGCTTCCTCATCGCAATCGCCCGTATTACAAGTCGCCAAATTGCAACCAGCACCACAAGCTCACTCAATTGCTCAAACAGTAGAATTTAAACATAACCATGGAAACCATGGACTTATTTCCGCTGCTTCAAGCGACACAAGCTTAAATTTAATGATGATGCAGAACACAGAAATTCGCTTTAATTTATCAAAGCTCGACAGTAAGCTCGATAAATTATATGATAAGCTAGATGTGCTAAGCACTGCAAGTAGCGTTAGTAGCAGTAATAATGATAAAAATAACAACGATAGTCTTCGTGAAGAGGACATTGTGAAACTAGAAGAAAAACTTGTCAGAACGAAGCGTGAAAATTTGATAAATAAATCGATAATTCGCGACCTCGAAGAAAAATTGAAATGCGTCAATAGCCATTCGGTCGATGAATTAAATGAACTAAAAGTTCAAATGAAAGCTTTACAAAACGAAAACAGAAACATATCATTAGAAGTGACTGAAAAAAATAAGCATATCGAAATTCTTGATAATAAATTAAAGCATTCCATTGCAATAAATGAGGAGCGTGAAGTTCAGATGAAGGCGATGGAGGCTGATTTGCGAGAAATTAAATCGCAATTAAATATTAGTAGCCGATATGTGCAAGACATGGAGAGCACTTTACAATCTATTAAAAAGCAACAAGAGAGCAACGTATCCAAAGAAACTCAAACAGAAGTTACCAAGCCTCTCGAGAATGCATCGGTGCCATCTGAAGTAGTTATTAAAGAAATTATGAACTCACTATATTTTCGACTATGTGAGAAAATTTCTAATCTAAATGAATTGAAGCATAGCGAAGTTCTCAAAATTATTGGAACGACTATTAAAAGCGAAACAAGTGAATGCCTGCGTAAAAATAATTCGTCCTAAATTTATAGTTAGTCAATATACTTATTTTATTCCAATATATTTTTAAAATTATATTTTTTTCCTCTTCATATATCTATTTATGGCTTTAATGCTTTTGCTGCTTTTTGCTCAATAAAATGATAGTCAAACATTAGAGTAAAAAACTTTTTTCTTTTAACGGTAAAATTTATCTTGATTCTTTTCCAGTGACGCGCTATTTATTTTGATTTAAAAATACCTAGGGATAATCATCAATTTTTGGGACACTTTTTCAGGATTTATTACTAAAGCGCTTATTGTTTACGAAAATCATTGAGTTTAAAATTATATAAGTGGACTTTTGATCATTATTTATTATTAAAGAATAGATTTATTTATTGATCATTTAGTAAATGAGATATTGACAAAGAATAATTTCAAGTTTTTCAAATGTAAACAAACGTGTCAAAAAATTGATAGTTTACCCTACTTAAATTTATTTTTATAATTTTTAAGTGATTCAGAAAATATAAGTGATTAAGAAAATATATTTTATAAATATATACTTTACAAAATAAATATATCCTGATAAAATTGAATTGAATTAAAACATCTTCTATCGCGTAAAGCTAAGCCCTACACTAAAATATTTTTTTTCTATACGAGAACTAAAAATTCATTATGCTACATTTATTTGAATATTTCAACTCGGAAAAGTGATATGTAAAGACCATTAAGTGCGCGTAACTCTATAATAAAGTGATTGCAAGTGAATATCTGTAATTGTTTGTGCATAAAACTCAAATTAAAAGCTGAAAATTTCAACAAAATATTGAATGAATCAGAAATATTAAAAATTTTTTTGCATTTTACTCAAGTGTAAAAACATTAAAAATCAAATTTATTTAGTGAATCAGTGTGTACATTTAGCCTACTAGTTTGGATTACACAGATAATTCTCAAATTCGCAATGTAAGTGACCTTGTAATTTATTTTATCCTTGGTTTTGATAACACAATTTGCCTTCCTCTTCATACAAAAATTACTATTACATCTCTGTCACTGCTAATCTTATAGTAATAAATTGACTTTCTCGTAAATTTAATATAGCACCCAATATCAGCATAAATGAAATTAATCATCGAGGCTCAATATTAATCAAATTTTTCTTTTTGTATCTTTGTCGTGTCTCGAAATTTACATATGAAAATTTATATATTTCCTAATTCTGCTATTTGATTTCTTTATAAATGATTTTAAAGAAAATGTTCGACATAGAATCTTAAATATTCTTTGATCTTTTCATACACATACTCGAATGCCTGGTAGTTAGAAAAAGAGCTGTGTTCTTAATTTAGAATCATTCCAAAAAGAAAATGTATTTATTTATGTGAGATATGCAATGAACTTTTATAACTACTTGTGGATGATGTAGAATGTGAAGAAGAGAAAGAAATGAGATGATTTTCCAATAATTATGCAATGTATATTTTTTTTTGCCTCTGACAATTCCAATTTCTTCATTTCTTATATTATAAGATTACTATACAATTCTCTCTTATTTATAATTTATTTTAGAAATTCAATAATATTTGAAACGATAAATTACAAATCTGTCCATTAATAGATGGTTACATCTGCAAATGACATTTTCTGCTACGAAATTGCCTATCAGTGCCAAAAGACAGTCATCTTATATATCTATGTATAAGTACGTTTTAACCAACGTGTATGACAAATTGTTTCTGCTAATTTCTTTATTTATATAATTAAAAAACCAGACGATTCTCAATCCATCTATATCTTCTTATTAATGTGTGAACAGATTTATCAAATTTCGCAAGCAAATCGTTTTTATTCAAATGAGCAAATAATCTATTAAGTATTGTGACCTTCTAACTTTTAAAAACATTCAAATTGCGAATTCAATTCAATTGATACAATTATGAAGATTGTGTTGAAAGAATTTCGTCAATCATATGTGTATAATAAATGTCATATTTTTAAGCTACTTCTGTTGTCACTTTCGACACGTGTATTTAATATTTTCTAGTGCTATAGTTACCTAGCGACCTGTTGACGCACACATATATAAGTCTATTGAAGCCACAATAATTGAAACAACTTTATATTTCATTATTGCAACCACTTTCAAGTTCAAGAGTGATTTTGAAATTAGATTTTTATCACTTTACTTAGAAAGAATATGTCAATAGTTAATGATTTGCATTTATAGAAATTTTTTTGAAACCTTACTTTACAAAATGTATTATTAGATTTTTGAAAAGATAGAAAAGAAAACCATTGAGCTTAATGTTACCTGGCATTCATTGCATATTATATAACGATTTTTAAAAAAAAAGAAATATCGATGCTTTTTTACTCTCATATTCAGTAAAACCAGCTTTGTTGAGCTCTTTCTGTTTTCGAGGACATATTTTGAAGACAATTTAATTAACGAGAGAGACTCATTCTCTTGGATTTATTTGAAGTTGGTCACTTCTTGTTTTTACTTTTGTGTACATACACAACTATTTGTGTGAAGAAAAATAATAGATTTATTTGTTTTAATAAGTATCATATTTGTCGATGATAAACTTGAAATCACGAATTCATATGTGGCTTTGTTGAAATAGAGTCATCAATAGACATACACTAAAAGAATTTCTTAATAATTTCTTCATACTTTATTTTAATATCGTATAAATAAAGCAAGAGAAGTTTCATAAAATTAAAATTCACTATTCATAATCATTTTCACATTTTTGTACTTGTGTAGTGTTTTACTTCAATTTTGCATATTTCAAATTACATAATTATTTTTGTATTAACAAAATGAGATCATAAGCCGTAAAATTTTAAATTTTCTTCTTTTTGTCTCCTCACCTTTACTTGTAAGCTGAAAATATTAATTTGCGAAGCGATAATGCGATTCATCATAAGAGAGATCATGCAGTGAATAAAAGAAAAAAAGTAGAGAAGGAGGTAGTGAATTATGTGATTTAATCTTTCTATGTAGTAATGGCATGCTCTCTCGTAAAATTGGTCATTTTCTTTTGTTGTTTATACTTTCTCTTTCATTTATAAAGCAGCTGATGGCTCATACTATGCAATATGTAATTCAATGCAGTTGCAATTTAAAAAAAACTCATACTAGACATGGTTTTTTCTTGAATTGTTTGCTCATGATTTCAGTTAATAATTCAATCAGACAACAACCTTTTTGAATGCGTGTGCTTTTAAAACGATGTGTTTCGTGTGTATTTAAACTTAGTTTGTAATTGACAGTGAATAATTGCGAAACAAAGCTGTATTTATTCGATTAGCCAAGTTACCTCTTCTTTTTTTTCGTCTGTAAAGCAATAGTTGTGTCACATTTCATATACACATCTTGCATACAACAAAAAGTCAACAGATTTTTTTTTCTATGAATCTCAATGACACAAAGACACAAAAATAATAATAGTTTAGTATATTGGTATACTTTTATTGTGACAGGCACTTGGGGTTACCAACTTTTAGTTAAATTTCACGTGTTCATGAATATTATTTCTTCAAACATCCAATAATATTTTTTATAGGGTTTTAACGTAGGATTTGTACGGATATTGTGTAAATATTTAAGTACTGAAAATTACATGCTTGAAATTGAGATTAAAATTTTGACGTAATTAATTCTTCAGGAAATCTTAAAATATAATTTTACCAATTTTTTAATGTCATAATTTAAGTTTCATCATATGTTTTCGTATCGATCACAGCATGAACCAAAACATTATAAAATAAAATTATTAGTGAAACAGAAAACGTAATAAGTTTTATTATTCCTGTTTTGAAAACGTGTCCACTAGTAGTAATTCTAGAATGCATTAAATGCATCGATTGACCTTCGTTCATTGTGCCCTTTGCAAAAGTATAAAATTTTCATAACATTCATGAACGTAACATACTGCATCTATGAGTTGGATATGAAAAATGGATTGAAATACTGAAATGTTCGCCGTTAGGAAATTATAGCAGAGTTTCTAGATAATTTACCAAATTTACATAATTCTTCGCGTTTATTTTTCCGCACATAGTCTAAACTTCTTTCTGTAAGAGGCTAAAAATAAAAGAAATAAGCAAATGCAAAAAGGCTGCTTCAAGACGACGAATAAAATTCTAGAAAAAAATGTAAAATGAATTCTTTTTATATAAAAATAAGAGGTTGTTTTTGTGTTCTGCTAAACTCCTTTCCACATATGGTCCAATTTCTCTTTATGAAAAATGATTTTTTGTTTATGAAATATCAATCCTGCGTATGTTTATTTAAATATTTAAAGTACAGTTGTATCGTGTCAAAATTATTTAGATAACTATAATAGTTCTTTTTAATAGTAGCTTTATTCGTTAAATTTCACTAAGAATTTAGTGTATTGATGCTCAGCATTCAATGTTAAGTTTTTGATATTCAACATTGAGTGTTTGAGTGCTCAACAGAGTTTAATATTCGCCACTTAATAATTGAGTACTTGTGCTCAGCACTTAGTGTTTGAGTGCTCATCTTTTGATTATAAAATGTCATCACTCAGATTTTAGAGAAAATTAGTGGTCAGTGTTGAATATTTCATGCATTGCGTTTGAAATTTTGATGCTTGAAGGAAATTATTTTTAAAAAGAACTTATTGAACTATTATTTAAAAACAGCTTCGGTGCTTAAACATACACACATCTGTACTTTAAAAATACTCAATATATCAATTTTATTTCTTCTTGTTTACAATATAAGTAATATATTGCCAGTCGCAATAGATTCTTATAAGTATTATGAACAAGAAACAATTTGTGTCATGTAATGAATAGAATAGAAATGTATGAATTTATTTGAATATTTGTAAATAACAATCACATTAGGATTATGAAGTTGAAAATTGAACACATATGGCAATTATAAATCATTCTTCAAAGTATTTAAAATAAGATTCTAAATTATTTATTAGCGCATTTTCTTCAAAGAAAAAAAGGCGCTATTGTCCACACTTTATCCGTAACTTAGGGGGATATACGTGGTGGCGAAAAATTCTTTGAAAAGTGGCGAATTTTCTGCCACCATGTCTATCCCCCTGTGTTTAACGAAAATTTTTCTCAAGACTCCATGTCGTTCACGAGTTATTGCAAAAATTTCGAAAAATTTGAGGCCAAAACTTTTTTACCAAAATCTTTTTACCATAAATATTTTTTTTTAAATACAATTTTTGTGCAATGCATGGTGGTGACAATTTTGAACAAAATTTTTCATGAATTTCACAGAAAAGACTTGAAATTATTTTGAGATCATTTTCATTAAATTTTCAATAGATAAAGTTTTACAACAAAACTCTGATCTGTAACAGGAAAATGCGCTTTTAACACGTCACTGATGGTTAATATTACTAATTTTTAGCGCATTTTTTATTTTACTTCATCCTCAAATTATTGAATAAAATTTTCATGTAAGCTAATATTTTACTTTCTTCTTCTTTTAGAACTTATTTCACTCTACTTCACAAAACACAGAAAAATAAATAAAGTTTTTCAGTAGTTTTTAATGTTTATAAGATCATTATTATTCATTTCCATTCGCTGACTGAAATATTCAATATACTTCAATTACCATTGCTTTACTTATATTTTCTAATCATATTCACATTAACGAAGCGAATAAAAAGCACGAGAGTTTTGTATATTCCAAAATTGCTCTCATTTACAATTTTTATTTCTTTGTGTATGCGTTTGCAAAACTTGCTATTAAATGTGCCTAAAGTTGTATTTCAAGAAAGTCTCAAGTAACTCAATATTCCATCATTTCGCAAAATTGCCTTAATTAAAAATCAATTCTTCTTTATTCAATCTAAATATTCTAACATTTCCCTCAAGGAAGTTGATTCTAATTAAAATATACTAACTAAATAGCAAAAGTTCAATTATTGCAACAGTTTTTTCTCAGTATATTCTTCTCTCACTCGAAAACTGCAAATAAAAACAGAAGGAAAATATTTTTCTCAACAGAGAGCGGAGAGAAGTTTTCTCTTCTCTGTGTTTAATATACACACTTTTTCGAGCGAGTGTGAGATTTACTTTATATGAAAATAACTGAGTGCTAAAATGAATTTTTTTCATAGTTTCTTGCGAGACCTCAAAGCGCACTGTTTAGCTTACGCTCTCGGAATATCTAAATCTTTTAAACATTTTTCCTCGATTGTAATTAAATATTGAAAAAAGTTTATTCGTCAGTTAGAGCATGTTTTTTGTGACTAAATGTTCGCAGTTAAGCAATAATAAATGTAATTTTGCAGAATATAATCGATAAAAAAACCGTGTGTGGATGTGGTTTGCCATAACAGTTGTAGTGCGATGTGTGAAGTAAATTAATAGTCTAAAAAGAGAGAGGGAAATTTCATCACTCGTGTTGTGTCATTTTTTATGTGCAAAAAACATCTTAAGAATTTCGCAAAAAATGCAAATAAAAATACACTTTTACCGATTAAATAAAAAAAGAAAGATCTAAGTTCTTCAATTGATATAAAAAGAAAAGTGAGAGTGATACATCATGGAAAATGTGAATGTATGTGTAAGCATATATAAAAGTGAAATTGCATTGTTTTTTGACACATTTTACGAAGTTCATTATATTTAATTTACAATAACATCTGATGGGCATGCGAAAATTTTTATTTACACTTATAGCTAAATTCAAATATTGTTGCAATATTTAAAACCTAAAAAGAAAATAATTGCAACATGATAATATTGTGCTAAGTGATTTGTAGCTCGTATAAATTTGCCTTCAAACGAAAACATGTGACACCTCTGATATTGAATGAATAAACGGGGTCATACAACATTTCTCTTTTTTAAATTATCATCTTCTCCCTTTTTATTGTTGCTACTGATGTTGATAGAGTTCATTAATCAAGTACAAAATGCTTAAAAAAAATTAATTCCATAGCTTTGTCATGAGTCATCAATATGCGAGAAAATAAGATGAAAATTTATTAATTAGTAAAAACGAATCAAAACCTATAAATTATAAATATAAGTCATAAGTTCATAATAAAGAAAAACTTTTTTCACTTCTTGTCACTCATTTATGAACTAATTAATAAAGTCAACAACTCTGAAAAGACTTGAGAAAACATAGAAAGCATTCATTTCAATTC
>JACWBX010004629.1:0-24631 GCA_014622435.1 Polypedilum pembai
CCAATTTTGCTAAAGTTATACGTAAAAGATTTATATTTATAAGTAGTTTTATGGTTTTTTTGAGTAAATTATTATCCTTCTAAATGATTTTTCCATAATAATTAAGTTTTTTCTATAAATTTCTATGATACAATCATGATATTAACATATTATTTACCAATACGATGACTAATATGATGATAAATATTTATCTCTTCAACATCTACTAAATAAATTTGTATTTAAATATTTTTAACTTAAAACTGAATTAAATTCTTTGCTTTGATTATCAATATTATACAATTAATTTGCGAGAATATAACTAACGATCCATGACAAATTAAGAGTTCTAATTATATTCTTTAATTATCATTAGTCATTGCATGTCATTACATTTGAAATAAAGTATATGTTTCTTGTTTTTAGATATAAATAGCTTCTACTTATACTCAAATTATTTTCTTCATCATAAAACCTTTATATTTAAACCAGAAATTTTGATGAAAATTCGAGTAAAATGTCATCAGAGTGTAGTATTGATTAAACAAGTATGTATAATTAATCTGTTTGTAAACCTATTGCAAAGTGCTAATTCAATTAGATGCTTCTGGCATATTTATTTCTATTAAAATGTGATAGTATAAGAATAATAAATTAAATATGATGATGTTCCGCATACATCACACAACAAAAGATTTGCTTGTGCATATTCACATATGTAAAAAAATAAATATTGAATTGCTTAAAACTTATGAAAACTCGCAGTATCTAAAACTAAATCTAATCATGAAGAACTAATTGAATGGTAATTTATGTGAAGAATTCTTTTGTATTTATGATTGTTTGCTATGTTGCCAGTTTGTTACACATATGGAAACAACGTAGTGATTGTACGTATTATAAAATATGAATCTAAATAAGGTATAAAAATATAACTAGTCGCTAAGTAAAAAACTTTTGCGCATTATAAAATTCAATTTTATTTTTAAAAGATTCTGATGCTATGTCATGATGATGAGTAATAATTTTCTTATTCACAAATAACCACTTATCAATGGGGAAATAAAATATTACTGTTTGTCTACTTCAATTTACTATTGCAGTGAAATCAATATTTCTTTCCTTATCAAATCAAACATGCAATAATAAAAAGTAAAAGTTTCTTTAAGTTGTACTTCCTGTAATATATTCACTACATTTGTAAATTTTATTGATTAATCGCAACGATAAAAAAAAATTTCTTCGGAAATATTATCGTACAAACACATGGAAATAACAGCTGATAACGAAGTGCGTCATATTTTTGTCTATCACTAAAGCTTCTCCAGTAGTTTTATTCAACTATGTCTATTTGATAAATGAGTCAAGTCATCAAATGAATATTTAATTATTAATTTACGTTTCTCTTTGTACCATCTTTTTGTATATTAATAAAATAAAGACAGATTTTATATATCGAATATATTTGATTGTTATCATATTATTGCATAAAAAGATCTACACCTACAAGTTTGAAAAATAGACTGCAAATAATACTTTCAATTGCTTTAACTTTGTCACCTTAATGTAATATCTAAATTAGATTTATATAAATAATGCTTCATATTTCGGAGATGATTCTTAATAAATTTTGGATAGTTTTAAAACTTTTTTTCATGAAATTCTTTAAATTTTAATTAAATTTACCTTTCAATGTGTTCATCTTTTTATTATTTATTTCCAGCTCCCATTTAACCTCCGAATTCACAGCATTAAAACAACAGCAACAACAACCTTGAGAGAGTAACATAATTAATCATTAACAAGACAGACAGTTGACTCCATCAACAAGCGTAGACAACTACGAAAGAAAAAAGTGGATTAATAAAAAACGCGAGTGTTATAGAAAAAAAGTGCAAATTATAATTTATTCTTAAACCTAACTACCAATCGAGTAAAAATTCGTGGAAAAATTTGTCGCTCTGCTTTTAATACATTAATTCTGCATAAAACAGTATATAGTGCATGTCACATGCTCATAATGAATAAGATAAATTAAGTGAGGAGATATGAGACCATGAAATATTTTTTGCTGACTTAAATTTGTTCAAAAATATTGACAAAGCACTTAGCGTAACGAAATAAAAAAAAAGAAACATTTAAGTCTTGCTGACGCTAGTAAATCCAAAAAGTGTCGTTTTGAACATAGGGAGAAATAAAGGTGTCTGAAATGCGTAGAAACAGGTCATCTTTCACGTTTCCCGATTTTTCTTTACGACGATTGTTCTTGCAAGCGCGTGCAGCACGCGGCAGCCCAACATTAGGAAATCGCTGTGATATTGAGAAAGGTGCTGGCAATAAAGGAGAAAAGTCTACATCATCTAAGGTATGTTTAATTTTTAAAGAATTTTAATCTTACACGCAACTTTAAGTTGTACATATGTGCTGTAATCTATAGAATAATCAGCTGTTTATGTCCTTCACAATTGACTTAGAATAAAATATATTTATTATTTTTTGAATGTCTATCATAAACTTACATTTTACAAATCGTATGAATATTTTTAGAATACCGGATTCATAATTGATATTGAACTCTTTGAACTAACTCTAAAGTATGATATTTTTTACTTGCTGCAAACTTGTAAAATTAAAAAGATGAGTCAATTGTTAATCTACGATTGAATATATTATTACTTCTTGTTTTTAGAAATTCAATGAGTTGAACTTTAAAAACTAGTAATTAATAATAGAATTAACAACAAATGTTAAAACTAGGACACATTGGTTGTTTATAACCAATGTTTACATCATAAGTATTATCTTAAAAATTTTAACCATAGACATACTCATGAAGTTTAGAAATCATATTCATAGTAGAACTTTTCTATGAACTCTTATGAAATCTTAATGTACACATTTTTCTTTTTACTTGCAAAAATTATTGCTTGATTATTCAATTGAAATGATAATCTATTATGCATTGCCACTGACTTAAAATTTATACATAAGCAATAAAAGGCTTAAAATAATTTACATTATATAACTTTTTCATTATTAAAGCTGTAGCTATTTGATAAAAATAATTTTTCTTTTCTTTTACCAATTTTTTATCCACACAAAATCACGTAATCACCTTACAAATAATAGACAATATTTTGTAATGCTATTAGTAATGTTAACATTGGCTAATGTCAGATAATGTAGATCAAGTTGTTTATGTAGTAAACATTGAAAATTTAAAACGTTAATTACTACCTTGATATATTCAATTTATTTAGAGTATTTACTATCATATGATGTTTATTACTTTTTCTATGCAAATTACATCACTACTCATATACAAGCAACTAAATGAATTTGAAGTTCAAGATTAATAACTTTATCTCAGTAATTCAAGAAATGATTAGTTGTTATTGCTTTTATTGTGTAGTTTTTCGCTAGATATGAATTGTTAATTTGCAATAATCTTTTTCTTCGTATATCGGATTAATCAAAAATATTTTATCTCAATTTAAATGTACGAACATTAATTAAGTGGAATAAAATTTTAAAATAAAAATTTCCTGATGCTTACCTAGTCAAAAGTTTTATTGAAAATTTTTGTAGTTTGTTCAAATATAAAATATTTACATAATCTTTAGTTTCATGAAACTTTAAATTTTTTTGAATAATTATTAATAAATTAACTTTATATTTATTCACCAAACTACATTAATATTTATTTACGTGTGAATTTTTCCAAGATATGATAAGTTTCGTTTTTAGCTCAAAAATTTCTTGTTTTGCTTTCAATGCTAACAACATTTAGAACATTTTATTATACTGGTATCGTTCGCAAAAATAATATCACAATAAGCAACAAAAGAAATAAAATGCGATAACTTTACTAGCTATCAAATAAAATACACACATACAAAAAAATTAAAATTTATCTCAATGCTTAAAATAAAATTTTTCATTTTCATTGAGAAATAAGAAAAAACGTGTTAGCATTAGTGTCGTGTGTTTGTCATCTAAGCAAATAGTACAAAAATTTGCAATAAATTTTACCGGAAAAACAAGTTTGTAGCCAGATTAAATTTTTCAATAGCAAAAGTATGCGAAAACAACAACAGATTTATAAATTAAAAATAAATTTCTTTATTTAAGTAGATTCTTGTTGTTAACTGATTATTTTTTTTTAGCATAATAATAATGACACCACATCTCAATGCTCAGGAGCAAATTCAAACGTTGATCGAATTTCTTTTGTGTTTATTGAGAAATCGCCAAAATGTAGCCGTAATAAGTCACAGTTATCGAGCAGTAGCTCAAAAGAGTCAAAGGGAGTCGAGAATAATAATCTAGAATGTCAACTTTGTTATGTAAAGTACGATCAACCCGACGACTTATATGCTATGTTTAATTGTAAGCACTCAGCCTGTCGAATATGTCTCGAAAGCTACTTAACAATTGAAATAACCGAGTCAAGGACTGATATTGGTAAGAATTTACATCATTAATTATTTTTCATACAGAAAAGTAAAATAATTGCTATCTGATTTTAATTTCAGCATGTCCGCAATGTAGTGAACCTATGCATCCATCCGACATACAAACGTTGCTCAAGCCACATCCAAATGTGATATCAAAATATGAAGGTAAGCAACTTCTTTACCAAATTTGTAATCTTCTCATTTCATATTTAATGAATATTTTTAGACTTCATGGTGCGACGAGTTCTGCTCGCAGACCCAGATTCTCGATGGTGTCCAGCACCTGATTGCAGTTATGCAGTAATTGCTACTGGTTGTGCCTCATGTCCACGACTAAAATGTGAACGACCTGGTTGCAATTTACACTTCTGCTATCACTGCAAAGCAGAATGGCATCCAGATCAGACATGTGATGCTGCACGTGCTTCTCGCCACAGTCCTACAAGACAAACGTCAGGAAATAGCCAAGATAGTCAACATCGTGAGTTTCAAAAAAACGTTTCTATCAAGTTATAAATTTATGTCAACTCTATTATCCCCTATCTTTTTAAGGTGATGATATAAAGCCATGTCCGAGATGTCAAGTGCTTATTGTTAAAATTGATGACGGTTCATGTAACCATATGGTATGTGCTGTGTGTGGGTCGGAGTTTTGCTGGCTGTGCAAAAAAGAAATTACTGATTTACACTATCTAAGTCCATCGGGATGTACATTTTGGGGAACTAAGCCTTGGTCGAGAAAAAAGAAATTGCTCTGGCAATTGGGTACTCTAGTTGGAGCGCCTGTTATGATAGCCTTGGTTGCAGGAATAGCTGTTCCAGCAATGATAATTGGTTTGTTATTTTCTTTTATTTAGTTAATCCCATCTTTCATTTGTGATATTTTAAATTATTTTAGGAATTCCTGTATGGGTTGGAAGAAAATTACATACACGTTATAAACAAGCGAGTAAGCACAAGCGAAACTGTGCTGTAATGGGTGGCGTTGCGGCATCTGTAAGTAGTACCATATCTTTAATAAATCTTCCCTTTTATGTATACGAAGTTTGTTGAACTTTCAATATTGCGATAGAGAAAAAGAGAAAGAAACTTCAAGGACACTCCTTGAGAAATACGACGAATACGATAATTTATCCTCGAAACAAAACGAGAAAAAATTTCTCTCTCAACCGGTGTTTTACTCACAAAGTATATAGTATTTGGAAATTTCCTGTTGGAAGCTGCATAAATGAATCATGCGCAATTATGAGTTCGCTCATTTCTCTCAAAATTTTAATACAATGCTAAAAAATCTGCAGTAAGTTTTCCAAATTCTCAAAATATGGTTTTACTTTACAACACTAAAAATTGATCGCCTATAATAAAAGGCAATATAGAAACTATGATTATATCTTAACGCATTTTCCATCATTATAAAGAAAATACGCTATTGTCCGCACTTTGTCCGTCCGTCTGTCACGGCTTCTACCTTCACCAGAAACACTTTTTCCAAACTTTTTGCATGAGTCTATTCCTTTTGGCTATAAGATTTGAATAACCGAAGATTATTTTCGTAAAATGACTTTCCTAGGCCAGTGACCGGCCGTCATGGGTCATCATGATCAAAAAATTTTTTTGGTTAAAAAGCTTCAAAATCTCTTGAAACGCAAAGAAAAAATGTTAAAAAGTTTTCGATGATGATCCAAGGTGCATCGATCGATCATCATGGTCAAACATTTTTTTTCACTAAAAATCATAAGAATCTTATAAAAAAAGCAAAGAAAGTGTGTCACAACACTGAGTTTTTTATAAAATACTAATCTGTTACGGAAAAATGCGCTCTTAACACGTCTCTGACAGTTAATATTACTGATTTTTACTATTTTTATTCTTAACGCGATAAAAAAGAAAAGTAAATAATTTTATTGCGTTCCACGATATATATTTACGCACTTTGACAAGATATAAAGAATATGCTCGATAAAAGTATTTTCTATGACATAAGCTTTTGGTTGAATGCTTAAACAAGTACAATAGAAGAAGAAAAAGAAATGTTAGATTTTATACTTACAAGGCAACATATCCTAGAGAAAGACACAGAGAGAATTAAGATGAACGTAAAGTTATTTTAGATATCTTTTATCAAAAAAGAACATCTGTAAATTTTCGCTCATCTTTATTATATAGACCCATCTTTGAGTATTCAAATGAAGAAAGAGTACTATCTCTTGTTTGCATAATTCTAACGCAAATTTCAATGAATAAAATTGTAAAATATTGATATTTTCTGTAAAAAAATTCGATTTAGAAAAGTTTAATTTTATGTTCCAACAACTTTTTATTACTCATTCTCATCATATTTAATCTCTTTATTATTCTGCTCATGATTCTAATCTTCATAATTATTTAATTAAGCCCAGCGTCTATCGTCCACACAATTAACATTATCATTTTTCGTTTCATCTCTCTTTTGTCCGGAAAAGGTCTCATTATCTTGATTCTTAAAGGATTTATCATTTTCATAGGAAAAATACTAATCTATTTAAAGACATCGTCAAATGTAAAAATTTTATCTTCATAAAAGTCATGAAGAACATCAAGTAAACGTTGCTCTGTTTCCGCATGACCCAAAGCTACATCAATAGAACCAATACATAGCAAAAAAGATAGTAATTGTGATTTTCTACAAAAAAAAATTGATGTGTATTGAGCAATTTCCTACAAAAAAAATACAAAATTTATTTTCATATTTACCTAAAGTCACACTCCATTTTATTTCGACTATATTGCAAATCAATCTCTATATCGAGACCTATTTTGCTGCAATTGCTTCTCAATAAATTGTAATACAAATCGAGAAGCTTATTTGTGTGTTGACGCCGTATGTTGGAGGGTAAAGAAGATGTTATAAGTAATGCGATATCATTAGTCGGTCTACTATAAGTTATCATTTGCCAATCTAGTATTGAGCAATTGTCGTTAAGGCTATCATTTGGACATTCCTTAAAGAGCAAATTATTGCACCAAAAATCAGTATGAGTAATTAAACCCATAGGTTCAACTGGCTGTAAAAGACTTTCGATAAGAGCTTTTGTTCTGGGACGTAGTTGCTCAAGGACTTGCAGCTCTCGCTCATAATGACCTTTCTGCTGAAGAAATACAGAAAGCTGAGGAAGTCCTTGCTCTAAAAGTTGTTGATAACTCTCCGTTGCCTTATTAATTTGAAAAAGAAACTGAAAAAACTAAATTATGTATCCGATTACAAGAAGTAAAGTTTTTATCGCGACTTACTGAGTATTTTTCATTTAAATCAATTTTTTCCTTGAACTTCATGCCTAATGAAAGCGCATGAACAGACGCGATGGCCTTGATGGCAAATTCTGCTTGCTCTAAATTCAATCCTCTAATAAAACTTATTCCCTAAAGTTATAAGCGAAATGAGAGCAAAATTAAAGTTTTATTTATAAAATTTAATAATGATAGAAACCTTATATCCAGAAGAGCGCATATCTTCAAGTACCAAAATTGACTCTGGTGGTTCAGGACTACCAGTTGCAGGAAGTTTACCAGGCGAGTAATGAGTATAGTAGCATTTTGGAACACAAATTGACATTTTTTCATTGCCTGTTTTTATGTTACGGCTCTGAAACTCCATGAGGTCGGGTAACACACGGGTATAAAAGCGTATTTCACGCAAATCAAATTTGGCCTCGGTCACGAAATAGCGACTAAATGGATCATGTGGTAAAAGTTTGATAATAAATTCAAGTTTTTCACTACTGCTCACTACATCAGTCGACGCAATTTCTCTAGGTGTTGAGCCAATATTGTAAACTACAGACACGGCCAGTATATCACTCAAATTGCTCACGCCATCATTGCAACCCTGTTTAGCCGAAAAGTCAGCAATTTTAATGTCATTATTTGTGCAATGATGTTGCTTCAACATTTCAATTAACCAGTCTTCATTTACAGGCCAACTTTCAGAACTCTGAGAATCTTCCTCCGTGTCGGTCATTTTTCTTCCCTTCTTTTGCTTTGACAGCGCAATCTACAAAAAAAGTAATATATTTTACAACCGATTCAATTGAACTGGAGGAGTATATACATAATAGAATTTAAGAGTATGAGACTAATAAGGGTTTAAAAAGCACAATTTAAATTTATCGCAGAGAACATCTTCGCTTTTCATTTAGAAGACACACCTTTAGTCACATTTTTGTAAAGTGAAATGGAATAGACACAATTGAGTCGATAAAAGGTTTTTAAAAATACACGTGTATTTTGTGGAAATTTACGCTTATTTAAATCCGACCTGATGTGTTTCACAGTTCTAACAAAAATTTATATCCATGCATACGCCAGTATATGTATACAATCAACGAAATCACTAATTTGACATTTATGTATGTAAAATGGGCTCTAGGTGAGATAATGAAAAGCGAATGAATTCTAATTTTATCTCTCTTGGAATAACCACCCTTAATTGAAAAGAGATGATGTTCTCATCTCTCGTTTCACCACCGTCATGTCCAATATAAAAGCTGTCTCTCTTCATCAGTATTTATGCCGTCAACGTCATAAGAATTATTTAATTAATTTTCAATATTCACATCACACAGCTTTCTTCTTTTTTTCAATATCTAAAGGAAGCAAAAGCAACATACGAATTCACTTCTGCTCATTCGGTATATATAAATATATATGTATATAGTACGACTGTCGCAATAATCTGCTATCTCTCCGTTCATAGTTTGAAATTGCTCAAAAGTTTGTTCATTTTTTGTTTTGCATTCTCTCATCGTGCATGACTAACCAAAATTTCTCTTTCTTTTTTCTTATTGAGACGACAAATAATGGCTTGGTTATAAAATACAAATGCTGTTTAAAAAAGAGGGTGAAAAATATTAATTGTCTACAAAAAAGTTTCTCGAATGATGAAAAAACCTTGCATGTATTACATTCAATAAATTCATAAAAATTTCAATATTTGTACAACTATGAATAGTTAGAAATATGAATAAATTCATATATAAATTAATGATTGTGAACACTTTGTAAAGTGCGAAAAAAATTATATATTCAATATTTGACTAGACGATGAATATTCTTACTTCTAACTCCAAATAAATTACTTTTTAAGAGGATTTAAAATGTCTGAAGTGTATTAGCACGATAGGACTTTCAATTTTTTTTTCTTATTTAGAAATATAATACAGTTGTTGACACCTTCTAATCATGTCTCTTATTCATAAGTATTCATTATATTTTAAAAATAAAAATTATTTCTCAAAAATACGAATGAAACAGAATTCTTAAAAATTATTCATTAGGATTATTAAGAAATTATGTATATTAAATTCTTATTCTGCAAATATAGTTGTAAATTTAATTTATATTTTTTATTGAGAAATATATCATTGCTTCCTATTTAATAGTAAAATTACATGAATGATTCAAAAATCAACATTTAAATAATTATTTATGAACTATCAGTCTTCCTCAATTTTTCTCAGTTTTCCCAATTAATCCAAAATATTTTATAAGTTTCAGTTTACTTGCTATGGTATGCAATATACGTGGAAAGTATAATATAGTTTTGGTTATTCAGGGTTAATTTTAGAAGCAATAGAAAATTTTAGAATTCATCTTTTATTTAAACTTTTGGATATCCTTCTAGTGAGGTTTTATTATTAAATAATTTTTATACTTTTTTGCAATTAGCTCTAATGCTATTGCTAGAAGCATAATAAAATGAAATTTCACTAAAATGGAAAGTTTTTAACTTTTTTCTTTATTACTTTTTCCCTATTTTCTTCGTATTTTGACTTCGCCTACTTTTTCTTCTAGAGTCAAGAGCACATGAAAGATTGAAAATGTGTGTACTTTTTGCCTTACATATTCAGGAAAAATCAATATGTTTTCATCTCTATCCTATTTACCATTCGTATAAACCATCATTCTTCATTCTGTCTTTTCTATGTCATATATCTCTTTATTGTTTTCATCTGTCATAAATGTGCTTTCTATTAACATATACTGAATATTTTATGAATTTAACTTACACTGACGAAGAGTGGAATTTACTTTCTTGCTAATTATGTCTCTTTTCCGCACTACAAACTTAGTGCTGCTTGATTAGTAAATGATTTCTTAGGAAATACAATTAATTCAATAAACTTCAAAAATCCAATAAAATATAAAACTTTTAGTATTTGAAAAAATAATTTTATGTTCACTTCACACAACACCAAAAAATATTATATTAAAGATTTTTTGTATTATTGCAAAAAAAAACGATTATGACTGAATCAATTTTTTTAGAGAGTAAATTTTTTTACACGCGAACACGTCTAGAAAATACAAGAGATGTCGTAAGACTAAAAGCTGCTAAAATTTCATGCTTCTACTTTCCAATACGAACATTGGAAAATGCAACTATGTTGACGTGAGTAAATGAGAGGAAGACATTGGAATTTTGTAAAGCAAAAAATAAATCGAGCAGTATATAAAGATGAAGATATGAAGTAATGCATTTAATCTCAATTAGAAATTTGAATTAATATTGATATTTTTAAATATTTATTGAATTTAGTTTTTTAAATCTTCATTCATCTTCATCATTTTGACTAAAAATAATAAAACAAAACAGAATAAGGGTGTTAAATAGCATTAAGTCACTGAATCTTATTTTTCTTCGCTTGAGTCATTTATCACAAAAATACTTATAATAAATTTATCATCATACATACGTCCTGAAAAGTATTAAATAAGCTTTCGATGACAGCAATTTTGTATGAAAAGAAAAATTTCCAATAAGGACGAGAATGTATTTGAATATTAAAGAGCATGTGGTTTCAAATTGACATGGGACAAATTTAAATATCCTTTATACAACCAACTATTTAGTTATTATTTATAAAGAAATGTATTGATTTCCATGCGACTATCAAAGTATGGTAGAAATTTAAATTAGTTTTGAAATTAATAAACGAAAGATTCTTATTAGATTTTTACAATTAAAAGTACCTTTTTCAACAACATGAATCAAATGAGAAAAAAGATATGACATTTTTTCCGATGTTTTTGATTTACTAAAATTTAATTACTTCCGCGAATTTCAGAATGGAGACATTTTAATATGCTAGAGGTGATATTAGACGTGTGACAAAATCGATAAAAACTAATGAAATTTTCTATCTGAACGTGTTGAAATCAGTTTGTCATCAAATTCTTTGCTAGGTTGAAATTTCTTCTACTCTTTCACTCAATTTTTGTGTCATTAATTTTTTACAAACCCCACCCAGTCTCGCTGGCGCAGTTTGTGATGATTAAATTTTTTTTGCTTCCGGAATTTTTACACACAACTCATTTTTCATAATCTTCTTTCACTCTCTTTTTACAGATGCTTGTATCTCCTGTTCTTGCTGGTTTAGCTGTTGCCATTGGAGTTCCAATTTTATTATTTTATGTCTATGGCGTTGTTCCAGGTGCGTTATTATTATTCACAAAGTTTATTTAAAACATAAAGTAAAAAATTAAATTATTCTATGCAGTTTCATTATGTCGTGCTGGTTGTGGAGTTTCACGTGATGGCGTTAAGTTTGATTTTGATGAAGATGAAGAAGTAGGTAATAAACAGCATGCTGATACACAAAGTGTAGACGCAGTTTCCAGAATTGGCGCAACAAGTATTGGTGAAGTGAGTTTGAGTGTGGCTAGTCATTTAGGCGTCAGCTCGAGCAATGCTTCGTCGGCAGTGCGTGAATCAACAACAGCCCTAGCGGGAAGCATTAATGGGTAGGTTAATAAACGACTTGTTGTTTTATTGATTTATTAGATTAAATTGCCACTTATTATTATAGGCATAAATTGGAGGTTCAAGCTGATGTAAGTGAAACAGCATCGGCTGTCACATGTGTTAGTGAAAAATCTGGTTCCGCTTCAACAAGAGCATTAGCGGGCTCAATATTAAATTATAAGCAAGCTAATTGTGATCAAATAACAAATGAAGATGGAGCATCTGAACG
Organism: Polypedilum pembai; assembly: GCA_014622435.1. NCBI lineage: Eukaryota > Metazoa > Arthropoda > Insecta > Diptera > Chironomidae > Polypedilum > Polypedilum pembai. Next base: position 12,446 of record JACWBX010004629.1, read on the forward strand.
CGTGCGATTCGACAACATGATTTATGTACTTGATGGGCAATATACAGCTCCTTTGGATCAAGTAAGCTAATTACATACAATTTTAAGCAAAATGTAAATGTAAATTTTTTTAGGACATGGCAGCTGATAAAGCTAGTTTGGGAAGTACAAGGTCTTTTCGTAGTTCAGACTTGGATTCAACGAGCATCTCGTCAATTCATAAACGTATTATTCAACGAATTCCAAGTAAATTAAATGCAACTCAACATCGAACAATGTCCATTGATAGCAACACTGGTTCAAATAACATACCTGAAAGTTTGGAACCGAAAGAGCAACAAATTATTGAAATGCCGCCCATAACTCAATCTCAGGACTCATTGAACAACAAATTATCGTTGTCACCATCTGCTTCCACAACAAAAGAAATGAAAAATGGAAAAAGTCCACAGCCAGCAAAAAAAGAAATCAGCAAATCGAGTATTCTTCGTAGCATTTTCTTTTCTGGCTCTGCAAATTCATCAAATTCTAAGTCATAACTCAATCTGTCACAGACAAATTGAAACAAATTAAAAATTTTGAGCTCAAAGAGAAATTATATAGTATTTAGAGTCATATTATCCATTTTTAAATAATGTGAACATAAAAAATCAACGAAAATATGATGATAATGATTACGGCTTATAAAAGATTTATTAGTGAAGTGTAAAATCTTTTTTATTGTTAGATTTTTAAAACGATTTCAAAGAAATTTCAACACTTCTTATGACACACAATATAATTAAAAAAATATTATTTTGGTGTCTATTGAAAAGTGTTTAGCTATTTTAAATTGTTTAGCTGATATAAAAAATGACAAAGTACGATGTTATCTTCAAAATTAATAAACATTTTAAGAACTGATAAAACTGCTTAAAGAAAATCAAGACACTCAATGATCATGTTTAAAAAGATTATTCAATAAGATTGATATATGAAATCAATTAGTTGACGATAAATGAAATTTTTAGCATTTTCAAATGAGAAATTTTTCCGTTTTTTTCCTTAAAAGCCAAAAATGTCAAAAATAACTATTATAATGCAAATTAAATCAATTACTAAAAATCAAGAAATATTTAAAATGTAAACATATACAAACAGACAAAATGTTGATGCCATAATAAGTTTTATCAAAAAGAAAATTTTTCATCTTTATTTTCTCTAATTTTTTAATCTAATAGATTAAGATATTTTCGTTCTTTTGAATAAAAAAACCATTTTTCTATGTTTAATCCATTCGTCTTTGACTCTGACTTAGTTGACAGGGAATGGTGAAAGGACAATTAAATAGGTCTTTATAATATACTGTCTTAATAATTGTGGTTCACTTATTATTATTTTAAGTAGGTCAAACATTTTTCTGCCAAAATTTTTACATATAAATTTTTATTTTAAAAAAGTAATATATATTTAATTTTATGAGAGTTTATTTTATCAGCAAAAAAAGAAACAACTCAATAAACGTTCAATCATATAAAAAATAAATGTTCATGTTTTTAAATTTATTTCAATTCAAATTTTTATTCAGCTCATATGAACTAAAATTTTAAAAATCTCTCATATAAGTTTTTGCTATTTTTGATTTCTATAGATTTAAAAGTAATTCAACTTATTCACTTATCAGACAGAAATCTGTATTTCAAATTTCAAAGTGAGCGTATTTATATGTGTGAAACCCATGTGATCATTTTGAATGTATTTGTTGAAAATATTCAGCTATATACTAGCTGTCATGTCATCTGTTGTCTGAATAACCCACACACTTAAACATTCCTTGTTTATTTACTCATTCATGTTTCTTTGTAAAATTATTTTATTTTAGTAAGTTTAAGTTGCCTTTCAATCCTTTAGTTCAATTGATGTGTTTTTGTGAATCTCAACGACGTATTTTGCTGCTAAGAAAATTATAAAAGATGTCTGCAAGTTCACCAGACGACTCTCTTGAGTCTTTGTATGCAAGGTAATAAATTTGCATGCATTTTAATTGCATCTTGCTCTACTTTCATATCTCACAATTATTTACAGCTTTAATTCAATTTCGTCGATTAATGCACCAGATGATCTCTTCTTTAAAACTCGGAATTTTCCTCAACAATTTTTAGAAAAACTTTATAATTCACTTCAAATGGGACAACTTATTGATGTGACTCTCATTTCTGGCTATGATAATAAAAGGTAAAAAACTGTTTTCAATTTCCGTCATGACTCACACGCAATTAGAATTTTTCACACGCAAAAAGATTTTTTTTTGGATATTTTTTCATCACTTCTTATTCCTTCATTTCCACTCTTTGTCTCATTTCTTTGTCTTTGTTTGATTTTCTTTCTCCATCACAGAATTAATGCACACAAGATCGTTTTAGCTGTCTGCAGTCCGTTTTTTAATGCAATGTTTAATTCAAATATGAAAGAAAAATATTTGAAAGAAATTGTGATACAAGAAATTGATGAAGAAACATTGAAAATTATTGTGAATTATTGCTATCTAGGAACAATCAACATTAATGAGGAAAATGTAGAAAAAATTCTTTCATCAGCATGTCGTTTTCAAATGAATAACATTATTTTGGCATGTTCAAGTTTCCTGGAGAAGCAGCTACATTATTCAAATGCAATTGGATTTACTGTGTTCGCTGAGCAGTTGCAAGAATGCCAAGAATTACATAAAAGATCTTTAAACTTTGTCGAAAGCAATTTTTTAGAAATATATCAAAAGTCTGATGAATATTTGAATATGACTTCAGAGCAATTAGTCAAACTAATGAAAAGCAATAATTTAAACGTTAATTTAGAGGAGGATGTTTTCAAAGCAATAATTAAATGGGTAAATTATTCAGAAGAAAAAAGAAGCAAATATTTTCCTATGCTTCTTGAAACTGTAAAACTTTCCCTTCTCTCTCCTGCTTTTATTACTGATTATGTTGAAAGTTACTGTAACACCATCGAAACTCAACAAATGTTGTTAGCTGCATTCAAGGATCAGCTTTTGCCTGAAAGAAAGAACATTCAAAGTTACAATCTAACTCCTCGTTTATCAACGACCGGCAAGCTTTTAAGCATCGGTGGAATTGATCAGAATAAAGGCACAACAAACATCGAATGTTTTGATTTACGTGAAAATAAATGGAAAGTGTTGAAAAGCATGCCAACAAAGTAAGAAAAATTTATACAATTTAAATTTATACTATTTAATTAATTATTTATCTCTCAGACGTCTTCAATTTGGTTGTGCACTATACATGGACAAACTAATTATAGTTGGTGGTAGAGATAATTTAAAGACTCTTAACTCTGTAGATGCTGTTGACTTACAGACTATGACATTTACTTCACTTTCGTCTTCAATGAGTACATGCAGGCATGGACTCTCTGTCGCTCTTCTTAAAAACGCTCTCTATGCTATTGGAGGACATGATGGATGGTAAGGATTTGATTATATTTAAAATACAATTTATTAATCAAAAAACTTTATCAGGTCCTATCTAAATACAGTTGAGCGGCTTGATTTGACCACAAAAAGCTGGTCATATGTTGCTCCAATGTCTTCAATGCGTAGCACATGCAGTGTTGCGATTCTCGATGAAAAAATTTACGTTATTGGTGGAAGAGAAAGCTCAATATGTCATCGTACAGTTGAGTGTTATGATCCACACTTAAATAAATTTACATATAAAGCACCAATGAATGTTCGAAGAGGTGGCACTTCATCAATTGCTCACAATGGTTATATCTATGTATTCGGAGGATATGATTTGCCTGTAAGCAACCCTGCATGTCAACGAACAAATTCTATTGAGAGATACGATCCAAAAAGTGATTCATGGACGCTTATTGCAAATTTAGATGATGCAAGAGATTCAATTGGTGTTGGAATTTTGGGTAATTTTATAATTACAGTTGGTGGTTTCAATGGAACAGAATATTCAAAATTAGTTGAACGCTACGATCCACAAACTAATGAAATTAAGAAATTAAAATCACTCGAATTTCCTCGAGCTGGTTCCTGCATCATTACTATTCGAAAAGAGCAATTGTCAGGATGTAGTGAAGAAAGCAATTTTTTCAGCGTGCAAACATCAATTGTTCATTCAGCATCATCTACTGTTTAAAGGCAAATATTTTAATCGAATGTATATTTTCCGTGTCATAAAATGTTCATTCCATCCTATACACACAAAATATTTACAACTTGTAGTCATAATTATTCGAATTACTAATCTAAACTTCCTTGTGCCTTTTATTTTCTTTGTGTTTCATTCATATATTAATGCATGCATTTAGAGAAAAATGTGAAAAAATTTTTTAGTAAGATTAATGATAGACTTTGCTCAGAGCAATACGTAATTTTTTTTTCGAATGATATTAAAAAACATTTCTGTAATTTATCCCTGTGAATTTTAAAATTTCCATTAAAATATACATGCGAATTTTTTTGACGATAACATATTTGCATTTATTACTTGTTAGAAAGTGAACAAAATGAATTTGCCATGTCAGTCCGAGTGGGAATCGAACCCACGACCATCTGCTTGAAAGTCAGATGCTCTTACCTACTGAGCTATCGGTGGACATAACAAATTTTCTTTATTATTTAAATATAGTTCTAACAAGATTCTTAAAAATAAAAGAATATTATGGATGATAATTAAATTCTTTTAAGAGCTCTAAACTTATACGATATAATGGTAAGCCAACCATCGCGTAGTAGTCACCTTCGATCCGCTCAATAAAACATGCACCAATACCTTCTGTGCCATAACTTCCTGCTTTATCTAGAGGATCTTTGGTTTCGACATAAGCTTTTATTTGCTCATCAGTTATTTTTCCGAAGTAAACTTTTGTACTTTCACTGAATTTTAAAGTTTGGTCATGAAATTTCAATACACATCCAGTGTAAGCAATATGTGTTTGGCCATTGAGTTCCCTTAACATTTGAAATGCGTGATCTTCATCTTTTGGTTTTCCATATATTTTATCGTTCAGTGTCTTTATTGTGTCACCTCCAATGATACAATAACTTTTATCTTTTAATTCATTTTGCAATCTATTTGCAACTTCTTCTGCTTTTCCATTCGCAATGGCAATTACATATTCGTCGAAGGAATTGTAATCTTTTCTGTTGATTGTTGTTTCATCAAATTTCGATGGACATAATTCAGCGTCAATTCCCTAAAAGGTCAAATTTTAAGATATTTTTAATAAAAAAATATTAGATGACTTACTAAATTTTTGATATATTCTTGACGTCTAGGACTACTACTAGCCAGAATGAAGCGCATAGATTTTATTTGATCGTGCAAAGGTGCCAACATTTTATTTTAATTTAATATTTTATTTTTTTGACAATTTCTATATCTATTTCACAACGTTTTGCAAACAATTATATTACGACGAAATAAGATCAAGCGAGTATGTTCTGTGAAAATTTTATTTTTCTTGCAAAATATACCTACATTCAAACAGTTTTTTCTAAAGTAAATTTAAACATTATATTTCAAATACTGAATGTTGTACACTAAAACATTAGGTGTTGAGCACTCAAACTCTGAGCGCTGAGCATTAATTATCAAACACTAAATGCTGATTGTTAAACGAAATAAAAAAATAGTAAGTAAATGTAAAACAGATCACAACAATTCAAATAATTTTGGAATGTTACAAATATAAATGAATTTATTATTTTATATTGTAATCAAATGCTTTACAAAGCTCTAAACTTATACGATATAGTGGAAAACCAACGACTGTGAAATAGTCACCTTCAATTCGCTCAATCAAACATCCACCAATGCCTTGTATGCCATAGCTTCCAGCTTTATCTAAAGGTTCTTTGGTTTCAATATATCCTTTGATTTGATCTTCTGTCAGCTTTCCGAAGAATACTTTGGTGCTTTCACTAAATTTCAAAATTTTATCATTAAATTTAAGTACACATCCAGTGTAGACAATGTGCGATTGAGCATTTAATTCACTCAACATTCGAAATGCATCATTTTCATCTTTTGGTTTTCCATATATTTTATCGTTCAGTGTCACTATTGTGTCACCTCCTATGATGCAATAATTCGTATCTTTTAATTCATTTTGCAATCTATTTGCAACTTCTTCTGCTTTTCCATTCGCAATTGCAATTACATATTCGTCAAATGAATCGTAGTCTTTTGGATTGATTGTATTTTCATCAAATTTCGATGGACATAACTCGGCATTAATTCCCTAAAAAGTATAATTTTAAGATATTTTTAATTAGGAAATATTAAATGACTTACTAAATTTTTGATATATTCTTGACGTCTAGGACTACTACTAGCCAGAATAAAACGTACAGATTTTATTTGATTGCGCAAAGGTGCCAGCATTTTATTTAATTTTTGTTTTCGGCAAAAATTTGTAAACAACAGCAATGTGTAGCTAAATTTGATTAAACTAGGAAAACCGTAAAACATTTTTGCGACATTTTTGCCCCTAGAATTTCAAACATTCAAACAATTTTCATAGAATGAGTAATAGAATAGAATGAATAAAAATATAACAGCACTAAATGTTGAACATTTATCACACACAAATATTGAGTACTAAATATTATATCAAAGGAAACGATAAATAAATGAAGTCCGAACACACATCATAAATAAAATTATAACATTAAAAAATAACTGAACATCATCAACATAGTGCGTTCAGAAAAATTTACAGTATTGTATAAAAAATTCAATAGAAAAGAAACAAGTGTGAAGACAGAAATGAAGTGTTCCAAGAATTTTTCAATTTTTGTGTTCTTAATTTTGATAGAAAGTTATCAACTTGCACCAATAGAAGAGGGCAAGAAAGTATATGAGTTTCTTAAAAATGAAAAACGCTATGAAAAGCTAAATTTCATAAGAGAATGCGAGCATGAAAATAAACCACTTTGCTCTGCACTTCTAGATATTGCAATCTCTTTTAACGAAAATAAGCTCGAGTTCACAAAAGATGAAATCGAAAATGATGAAGATTTCTGCCAGAATCAACTTCTTAAAGTACTTCCTGAGAAGCCATCTGATGCTACACAACCACTATTAAAGAACTACAACATTACTTGGTTCAAGGACACACTGAATAAAAATAAAGATTTGTGTAATGCAGAATGTGTTGCTGTTGACTATAATGATTATATTAAAAAACCTAAGAAAGTATGTATCTTCATTTACAATCAATATAAATTCCTTCAAACACAAAGAGTTGAAAATCATGACTTGGATAAAGCTACTTTTACAAATAATGCTTCGAGCGGTGAACAAATACAACAGCAAAAAAGTAAGTTTGATAACATTAAAGAGGAAATAAAAATTGTGCATGAAGTGTGAAAAATGATACGACTTTTTTACTATAAAAATTTTAATTTTTTTTTTTTCACTTTAAATTCATTTTGCAAAATGCATATATACTAAAACTAGCTAATGTAGTATTTTAAAAACTTAACGGGAACACGTCAGAAATTATAACTCGAATATATTTTAGTTTTTTTTATTATCCTCTTTAAAAATTATCCCATTGACCTCATTATCTCTTTTTATCGATATTTCTCACTTAACTTGTACAATTCTATTTGGAGTTCATTTTTATTGATTTTCTGATGTACAATCATGAACGCATAAAAAAATTCATTTTCATTAAAAAATTTATGAATACAAATGAATTTATTAATTTTCTAGTTGCTGTAGTTGATGGAACAAAAACAACAAACACACAAGTTTCTCAACAACAAAAGACGAAATTAAATATTGATTCAGAAGCCGGTGTTGGTTCTATTGATGTTGTTCCTGCTGCACAAGCAGATGTCAAGAGCACGATGCCGACAGTTCCTATAAATAAAAACGAATCTAGCCATCCTCCGTCAACAGATGTAGAATCCAAGCTCCAAACCAGCTCTATTGACAAACCAGTGACAAATGTCAAAGAAGTTCCACTTTTTCCTGAAAAAGTTGAAAATGCATCATCAGCAATCGTCGCAGCAAATAAGAGTGAAGCAATACAAAATAAAGAAGAAATAAAGACCAATGGTGATCTCGAAAGTGAACTCGATGATCATAAAATATTTGACGCTGAAGGAGAGGGTGAGACACAACAGACTGATAAAGATCAAGATATCGATACAAATAACGATCTTGGAGATGATGAAGAGGAATATTCAGAAAATTTCGCACGCGATAACAACCGAAATGATCCAAATCAAAAGATCACACAAGATCAATTGAATGACATTGATGGACCTGATACTGACTCAATGCCGCATGTGCAATCAGTCCAATTCCAAGAAGATCCAGACTCAAATTTCTTCACATACCTCTGTATTACAATGTTCCTATCAATTCTTCTCTACATTCTTTATCACAATAGACAAAAAATTCTAGCACTGCTACTCGAAGGACGTCGCGGATCAAGACGATCTCGTGAGCGTTCAAGAGGAGGTAGTAAAGCTGCTTATAGTAAATTAGACTGCAATCTAGAGGAAGCAATTACAAGCAAAAAGAGTCTGAGTGGCAAGTCAATGGACATAATTTATTAGAAAATTTTTCATTTCCTTTTATCGCGCGCTCAAAGCTTTGCAAAATAACACATTTGGGATTTTTCAATTCTAGATTTTAAAAAGAAGAAAATAGGGAAAGAGATCAATAACTATACACAAATTAAGCAAATTGATATTTTTAGCTTCATATTTATCTACTGAGCAAAAATCTTTTTCTATTCTAAATTTTCTTGAAGCTATTCCACATGCATTAAATGCTAAAAGTATTTAAAATAAAAGATAGTTGATGGCAATGTTAGTTATCGATGTGATTTACGGGTTAGCGTGCGTCCATTAGTCATAAAAATTATACGACATAATTTTTATATAAAATGTTTTACATCAGGCTACAAAACTTTTTTTTCTTCTCATTTTTGTCTTATAATGTAAAAATTTTCTTTAATCTTGTGTTTATGATAAAATTTAATTCCAATAATTCTATTTAATATTTTAAATCACTAAATTTTGACTGTTTTTAAAATTTAAATAATATTGTTTGCCATCGATTTTATTTTGTACATTTAATTAAGATTTCCTAATTTTTAATACTGTAGAGGAAAGTAGAGATTCATTTTCTAACTAATTAACAGAAATTACAAAAAAATGAAGTTAGCAAATGTGTAAGAGAATACTGTGTGAGTGACGTTATAACACTAATCACTTTAATACAGCGAGTCATGCATAAATTAGTCATCATCATACAAATATTTGATTTATTTATATGATGTCATGACAAAGAGCGAAAATTAATTTATCGGGATTTAATTGTTAAGACTAAATTTAAAATTTTACTCAATTCTTTTAATAATTTTTATTTAGCAAAAAATTATTGTAAAACTCATTTCATGAAACAAAAATAAAAATTAAATTTTTTGAAAAATATCATTGAAGTTCATCATTAGTTAAGAAAATTCTTGAAAAGCGACGAATGGGTGGATCATAACAAACGTCACCTTTTATTGAACTTTTCAGCCAAAGAAGAGTATCAGGTTCATCAACTTTTGCATAAATTCCTGGAAAATCAGTTGCACATCCTTCACCTTTTATGAAAATAAATTAAAATTTTCAGAAATTATAAACACATCAAAATTTGCTCTTACCAAATGATATAACACTAAAAGAAATAAATTTTTAAATAAAATAAAACATTTAAAGTTATTATTCTTACCCTATAATAACAAAACGATTCGATTTTGTTTCTACAAACATTGGTCCACCTAAAATTAAAATTCCGTATGGAATTTTCTAATTTTAAAAGCGGTCAAATTTTTTTTTATCACCTGAATCTCCCTAAAATAAAAACAATTGAACTTCTTTTGATAGAAACTTTTTAAAATATTACTCACACCACAAGCATCTGTTGCATAATCATGCGCACAGATCATTGAACGATCATCATAACCAATCAAGGCTGTCATTAATTTACACATTTCTGGTGTTTTTAAAGTCAATCTAGATTCAAGTAAAACATCAGAGACTGGAGAATCTTTTTTGTCTAGAATTTTTCCCCAACCTAAAAATTTTAATTTTCAATGAACATCTTCAAGAAGTTTATTACAAATTTTTATAGCATTCGGCATAATACAGATAAAAAGATGAATTTAGCGCATGATATGACTTATCTTCATAATGCCGAACCTTAAATTTTTACCAGCAATTATGACTTTTTTGTTGAAATATTTCATATGTTCATAGGGTTCTGGGAGACAAATAGGGATTGTAAATTTGTTAATTATCATTGGCCGATCAACAGTAACAAGGGCTAAATCGTAACTGTCAAAAAGTTTAGCAGAAACAAATTTCGGATGCAATTGATAAAAAAGTGTTTTATAAATATTTTCTGGCATTGCTTTTGATTTTGAAACACTATGCAATGCAACCATCCATTTAATTTCTAAAGCTTGTTTTGTATAAAAAACACAATGAGCTGCAAATGGAATTAAATTGAAAAAAAAATAAATTTTTAAAATATTTAGGCTTCACCTGCAGTTAAAATCATTTGATTAGAAAGAATAGTTCCACTACAAATGTGATTTCCTTTTGGTGAAAGCATAACAGCCATCCAAGGATATAAATGAGGTACAACTTCTTTTCCATTGATTATTCTTTTTGGTCCATAAATATTTGATTCACCACATGCTAAAAATAAATTATTTTTTACTAATATAATTTTATGAATTTCATACAGACCGCAATCATATCTAACTAAATTCTCAACAGAATAAATTAAAAGCTTCAATATAAACCAGATTAATAAAATCTTCATTCTCCTATAAAATTTAAAAGCTTTTTCATTATATTTTTTTTTCTAATGAAATAAATCATTCGCATCATCGCACAATTGCAATTAAAATTAAAAACGCACAACCATTTCTAATTAATGCATTGATCCGTTCATCCATAACTAATCAAATCATTTTAATTTCGTGGATTAATTTGATTTGTGTTTTTAATTGTGACTCTCTTACAATGAAGATCGGTATTGTAATTTTTATATCGATTTTGTTTGATTTTAGGGAATGTGCCATAAGAAATGATTGCGGTGAGATTTTAAACAAATTTTTACTATTATTCTTTTAAGTTTTGTGTCTATTTAGCTTGCGGAGAAGCAAATATCGAACCTATGTCTCGAATAGTAAATGGCATTGTAGTAACACCACACAAATATCCATGGATGACTGTTATGTTGTCATCATTAGGAAATCAAATCTGTGGTGGTTCAATAATATCTGATAGAACAATATTAACTGCTGGTGAATGAGAATATAATTATTTCTGTTTTACCAATTAAAAAATATAATTTTAGGCCATTGTCTATTTTATACACAAAACCAATTGGACACAAAGTGGATGGTCGAGCATGATAAAGTATCTGATTCAAAATTACAAGGCGTAGAGCAAAATATTTATAAGACTCAAAAATATGAATTTCATCCTCATTTCCGTAATTCACCAATTTTTGATGATTTTGATATGTGTCTTGTAACTGTTAATCGACCAATACAATTTAGTTCGGAAGTTAAACCAATTTGTCTACCATATCCGAGAGAAAGTGAAAATTATTATAATCGAAAAGTTATTGTTTCAGGTGAGACATTTGGCAAACAAAAATAATTAAAATTTATCATTTCAATTTAAGGTTGGGGTAAAATGAGTGATGCAAAAGGCTCACCGACATCAGATGTCTTGATGGAAACTCAAGTATTTTTAAAAACACCTGAAACTTGTAAAGCTATGACTGAGCTGTCTGGCTATAATGATCGATCTATGCTTTGTGCATATGATTATAAAACAGATGCTTGTTTAGGCGACTCCGGTGAAAGAGAGAATTTATAAAAATTTTACAAATTTTTTACATAATCATCTTTACAGGTGGACCACTTTTTGCTCATTCTCCAGAGCCGTCAGCAACAAATCGATACACTGTTATAGGGTAACAAAAATGAATATAATCTAATTTTATTTATTACTATCTTTATTTTTCAGAGTTGTATCATTTGGTAAGAAAGAATATTTTAAAAAATAAACTTTACTTTCATTTAGGGTTCGGAATTATGCAGATAAGAAGAAGAAGTATGCGCATAATTTTCTTCTTCTTCTTATTCATTTTTGTATGGAAA
>JACWBX010004630.1:0-62407 GCA_014622435.1 Polypedilum pembai
AAAGGTCTTGACGTGCAGACTACAATGGCATCAACATTTTTAGGAATAATGTCGAACATGGGCCAGTGCATGCCGGTCAATGGTGGTCTGACATGAAGTTGGTCAAAAAAGAGTAGATTAACGTTTGTTGCAATGTGCGTTGGTTACTAATCCGTCATATGAACTGATCAGCAATAAAATGCGAGCAAAGCTCGCATTGGTCATTGATCCGTTATGTTAACTGATCAGCAATAAAATGCGAGCGAAGCTCGCATTGGTCATTGATCCGTTATGTTAATTGATCAGCAATAAAATGCGAGCGAAGCTCGCAGTGCTCACATTAGTGCGAGCGAAGCTCGTACTTCTTATATGACTCAACCGTAGGGCGAGCATATTAGGTAGGGTTTCTGGTTGCTGTTAACAGCAACAGCAAAAACAGCTGTTTTTTTGGCCAAAATTGAAAACAGCAAACAGTTGTTTTTTTGCGCTGTTTTTTGCTGTTTTTTATGTTTGTTTAATTTTTTTTAAATTTCATTTAAATGAAAAATTTGAATTATTTTCATCAAATTGCAAAATTTAATCGAGTGAATTATATGAATTTAATCTCATTTTTGAGCAAGAAAACAATTACCTAATGAAATTAAAAGTTTTATGACTGTTCATTTCTTGTATGTGATTGGTTTTTAAAAATAATTATCGAAAAAGGATTTTACACCGGTTGCTCATGAAAATTTCTAACAAATCGAAGAGGTTTAAGAAAGATATTATATTGTACAATGTTCTATTAAGCATTAAACCAACATCAGCTGATTTTGAACGCGTATTATTAGTTTGCACCTAAATCAGATCTCATTTGTCAGATAAATCACTTAATGCTTTTGTATTTTTTAAATTTTTCTTTCAAAAATCTAAAAAACATGAATATAAACTCAGTTAATTCATGTTAAAATTCAGGAAAAAAAAACTATAGTTTATAACTATAGTAGTTATCAAATTTACACTCAAAGAAAAAATTCACTAGAAGTTAGTGATTTTGTATGAAAAATTTCACTAACGTCTAGCGAATATATGACCACTAACATTTTAACGAAATTTACTAAAAATTAGTGAAATCAGTTACTAATAGTATAGTAAAATTCACTAATGTTTAAAAGAATTTTTTTCGAAAAAATTCGCTAATAAAGTAGTGAAAATTCACTAAAAAATTAGCAAAAAAATCGGTCACCCATCTAAGTAAAATATTACTAAGACGTTGCTTAACTTCGCGTTACTTGATCTTATCAATCTTACCAAAGAAACTATTTTTTCTTGTATTAAAATTGACAAAAGCACTTAATATTCTTTTTAATAATAAAATTTATAATTTCTTTTAAATAAAATAAGAATTTGATATTTGCTATGAATTAAATCATTACATATGTTGAAAATTAATTAAAAAGGAATTTTATTTTGCTATTTTCTCGAATAAATTCTCGCTAATGTATTAGTGAAATTCACTAAAATATTAGTAAAAAAATCATTTAATTTTTAGCGCTTTTCACTAATTTTCTAGTAATGAATATATTTACAAGATTATTAGTGAAATTTCTTAAAAGTCTAGTGAAAAAATAAAAATTCACTATTATTTTAGAAAAATTTACTAATTTTTAGTGAAATTGTTCACTAACATTTTAGTAAAATTTTTTCTCTGAGTGTAGTTTATAAAAAGCAGGCTTTTTCCTTTCGGGAATGTTTCCAAGGATTCCCAACTTCGTGAATGTCCATACAAATTTAAAAAATTTTGGAAATTTTTGTAGAAATTTTTAAATGTTAGTCAATTTCAAAAATTTTTCATATGTTTTCTCGAGGGGGTGACAGCTTTTACGAAAGAATTTTAAATTTTGTAATCTTTCGTAATCCTTCGTAAATTTTCGTAATTTTCGTAAATTCAAACCAAATTTTCAGCTTTTTTCAGTTATTTTTATTGAAAAACAGAAAAAAATTCGGTTACTTTTAAAAAAGTTAAGAAATCTGCATCACATTTTGATTTTGATTGCGCATTTTCTATTCTTCTAAAAAAATCATTTAAAAATTTTCTTTTATTTTAATCTGAAACAATGACAAATGCATTTTTAAATGCTTATTTATCAGATTTGTGCTGATTTCGATAAGAATCGTTAAGCAAATAGTGAAATTTTGGTAAAATAAATTTCTGAATTTTTGTTTTTGTTTACATTTTGAATTGAAATCTTTCATTATCTCTCGTAATTTTCGAAATCTTTCGAAAATCTCTCGTAAGTTTCGTAATCTTTCGAAAAACTTCTTAATTTTTCGTAATATTTCGAAATCTTTTCGTAAAAAATTTCTTTCGTAAAAGCTGTCACCCCCTCGTCTTTTTTAAGATTTTCAATTTTTTCAAAATTAACGGCTATTAGAAATTCAATTTGTAATCATAATTTTTTTTCTCCTATAAATTATTTTCAAGAAAGATAAAAAATTAATTATTCACATTGAAAGATAGGAAAGATGAAACTTTGTTCTATTTTACATTGACTATAAGAGGAAGCAAGTAATTTTTCACTCATTTTCTCTCTTTAGAGCATTCGCCTTGATACTCAATTTATAATGTTTTACAACACAAGCAATAGCAGTAGCAGAAGGAGGAAAGAAAGTTCAAAAAAGGTGAATATAGTCATTTACTCTCATGTGCTTTACTGTAACTAATATTGAAAGTTGCAAGCTGTTGCATTAAATTTAATTGCAGTTGCAGATCAACTTTCAGATGGCTGCAACATGAGAAGAAGAAGAAAAGAGAGAGAAAGTTTTAAATTAGTGACATTATTCTAACGAGCTACTGCAATATATGTCGCTGCTGATGTTGCACTTGCTTCTTTCATCCACACACACATACACACAAAGAAACACTTCAAGCTTCGCCTCAGTTCATTAAAACAGCGACACACAATTAGCACAGATTTAATGATGACGATGATTGTCATCCTGTACTTAAGAGATTTTCTTTCCTCGATATATTTATTTTTAGAATGTGTGAAAGACTTTCATTGAAAGTTCACTGATTTGTTTACAAATATCAAGCTTAATTCAATGATTATTTTAAAAGTTTAGCTAATTTAAGAATAATAAAAGTTAAGAGTGAAATTTTCATACAATTTTAGCTTGTTTTTGATACAAAATTTATAGTGAAATTAAGAAATTTTCGAACGTTTATTCTTAAACAACTTTAAAGAACAGAATAAAATTGCTGACCTGAAAAATTTTAGTAATAAAACAATTTTTATAATTTATGACTTCATTGTTTTCTAATTTTCTTTTTCGAAATTAGAATATTAAATCACAAACGCACACACGCAGTGAATAATCATGATTTCATAAAGCTTAAAATTTTTATTTCCAACTTCATTTCATATGCAAAATAAAATCTATGTAAATTTCTTTCATAATTCTTTTCCCTTTTTTTCTTTACCTCAGCACGAGACTCATTAAAACTTTTAACCCTGGCAATTATGTAAAAAATCTCATTCAACAGAATTTCATTTTAATGCATGTATAATCGTAATGATATCAATTCTCCTACTCTAATTAGCAATTATTATGGTTTCAAAGTATTAAAATTCCCTCTTAATTCATTCATTGCATTCTATGTTTAAAAATTCCTTTTCTCTCATTTTATTGCTGCACGAACGAGTTGAAAAAGAAACTTTTTTTCACATTACCACCTGTCAGTTGTAATAAAAAGAGCGAAGGTTGAGAAAAGCGAAATGAAGATGAGAAGGAAGTTTTGATTCAAGGGATTTAAAGTTTTATTTTTTTCTTTCGCTTTGCTTGTTGGAATTTTTTAAACAATTTAAATTTATTTTCCATTGAATAAGATTTGTATAAAAGAAAATTTCATTATTTAATAAAAAAACTCGAAAATTGCAATAAAATGAACTTTTTAATATGAGGAACAATGAGAAATTTAGCCATAATAGCACTAACCAAACAAAAGTCATAAGTCAATGCAAAAAGAAAAAGAATCAACTCTCTCATGCAAATACAAATCCAGACTCATTTTCTTCTTAATAAACGAACATACAACAGCAGTAGCAGCAGCAGCAAAAGAAGCCACTCGAACCGAAGGCTAAAATGTTGTGAAATGTGTAACAAAAGGGCTCTTGCAAATTGTATACACAGCAAGCAGGCGCAAATGGAAAGTTTTTCTCATTTTGTAATTTATTACGGCTCAGAATTAACTCGTTGCAAAGAGCAGAGCCGGGAGAGAGAGAAAAAGAAAGAAGAATAAAAGCACACAGTGAAGGATTAATTTTCAAAACTGCTACTTGAACATTTCTCTCTCACTTTGTATGCATACTTTCTCCCTCTTTTCGCCGTTTATCTATCCACATACACATACAAAAGAGAACGACAAGCAAGAGAGAGAGGCCTAAAAACAGTAAAAGATTAAAGCAGAATTAAAATGAAAGAAGATGAGGAAAATATTTTATCCTTTCTCTTTTGTTATAATGTGTCATGTTTGCAATGTCTCAATGAGGAGTAAGCATTTAAAAAGAGACAAAAAGCTGCAACAATTTGTACGTACAATGGATAAAAGAACATATAGATGAATGTGAAAATTAAATTATGCACAGGACAATTATAAGTTTAAAATTTTTTGATTTTAATTAATTTTTTGTTAGAGAAACATCCAAAGCAGAGAGATTTTTCAGAACGTATAATTTATTGCATTATGACTTTATTCTGTATTATTTTGCAAATTTTTCTAATGTAAATAACGAAAGAAATGAAAAAAATTCGAATTTTATCAAAAATTTTCATCATTATCAATATATATAGTTGAAAGTTTTCCATCTATATCTATAACTACCAGCTCCAGCTCTTAATATATTTTGAATTTATGTTAAATTTATTGAAAATAATAATTACTAGTGCTCAGCACTTACGATTCAATGTGTTTTAGTGCTCAGCATTGTTAATCAAGTGTTTAGGTGCTCAGCACTATTGATTGTTATAGTACTCAACACTTACTATAGACTATTTTAGTGCTCAGAATTTACCACTGAGTATTTAAGTACTAAGAGTTTTCATTTATTATTTTGAAATGCTTAGGCAAGGAATCAACGCTGAGTATTTAAATATTTAGCAAGGAAATTAGTAAGCTTTCAACTTAAACTAGAGAATAGAAATAAAAGTTTTAAATTTAAAATTTTCAATAAATATTGTTAATACGTAAGTGCTTTCCGTAAAATTCAAAATTTGCATTTAAATAAAATACAGCTATTTGCATCTGTTTTTTCATCAATGGTTTACCAATCTACCAATAAACCACTAAACATGAACATTTTATGCATCTATTTTGACTCTTTATCGCAACAGCAAGTGAGAATTAAAATTCAATTTGACAGCATTATTATGAACTATAAACTGGAAATTGTTATTTGGCATTTGTATATGGTATATTTTTTGTGTGTGAGAGTGAGAACTAGCCAAACACATATAACTAATAAAAGAAATGCAAAAAATAAAGGGTGTCTGTTACCACATCAGAGATATAATATGAACACATTTTGAAAGCAAACCACTCTCGTCTCTCTCGCTCCATTGTGCACGTACAATTGCAATGATGCTTTTTAAAGCTCTTTAAATTGGTCGAGTAATTGCAAATGAGGCTGTTTATTGTTGAAGACTTACTCGAGAGGTATAACAGAACGTGAAATAAATTTGTTGCACGTACTGCAGAGTAGCAGACTGCAAAATTGAATTTTCACATAAAATAAAAGCATTTTTTTGAAATTCTACACGCAGTGACAGTAAAATGTTCCTTCTCATTGATTTTTGTTCATGCAATAAAATTTAATTGTTTCATTTTCTGTTTTCTGCCTTTTTTCATTCAGTCTATTAATGACTGTAAATTCACAATTGAGGTCAATAAATAATGTAAAAACAATCGAAACTGATTTTGTTTGAAATTCAGGATGAATTTTAATGAGTTGACAGAACAAAAGAACAAAATTTCAATAATTAAATAAATTAGGTAAATAATTTTTATTTGATGTCAAATTAATTGATTATTTTGATAACAGTGCATTGTAAAATTATGGTTTGTTTATTTCCATAATTTAATGACACCATCGCGACTACTCGACGCCACAAAAGTCTGCTTTTGCGTTCTACACAAAACCAAATCAGTGATTACATCGTGATGTCCTGGTGGTGGCAGTTCTGGTCCAAATTTAATTGTCTCATCAATACTGCCTCGTTGGGCAGTGGCATTGTGAGTTGGAGATTGATTTGCATTTTGTGCCTCTTGAATTACATACGTACCATCAATCAAACGCGAACTGTAGTAAAATAAAAATGAAACTTTAAAAGATAAAAAATTTAAATTTCACTTACTCATAAGAAATATTTGATGGCGAACAATCTCTTGGAGCTGGAACAACTAAGCGACAATTTGATGCATCCTGTAAATCCCAATAACGAATTCGCTGGTCAGTTCCACCTGTGATTAAAAATCCTCGTCCATCTACTGAACCAGGCAAAAGTGCACAAACTGAATGTGTCGTTGCATTAATGTTCGATAATGGAGGTGCTGTGCTCGCCCATAGAGCTGTTTGCCTTGAATTTGTTTCAATATTCCATGAGAACACTTCATTATTGCCTTGCGATGCAGAGATTAAACATGATGGCTCAGTAGGATGACACGCCACTCTTCTAATTCTCGACTCATATGGATGCTTAATTTCTGCAATTTTCAATGAAAATCTGAGATCCCAACATAAATGACGACCACTGCTCGTTCCAATTGCCAACCAAGATGAATTTAATGGATCAATTGTGAATGTTGTAATAACTCCATTTCTCAAGTCACTCTCGAGACGCCATGCATTTTGAGAGGCTGGCATTCGAAGATCCCAACCGACAATTGCCCCATAGAGAGTTGCATAAGCAATTTGACTATGTTCTTTGGCTTGCATTTCTACAACTGGTCCATCATCTTGTTCATGAACCGTTCTATCGATTTTCGTGCTAGAATCTAAATGACGTGCTTGTTGAAGAGCCATTTTACTCGAGTTTGGATCAATTCTCAGAACTAATAATGCACCATCACGTCCAGCAATGGCCAGCGATTGACCATTATCACATGCTGCTAATGCATTCAACGGAGTATTTGCCGCATAATATTGTCGCGAACGATTAATATTTTGATGTCCATCGAGTTTCGTGCAATCCCATAATCTCACAGTACCATCGCTGCTAGCACTTGCAAAAACAGCTCCACCTGGTTTAAGACTCGTCATTCTCGTTACAGAGCTACGATGTTCATGCAAATGTGCAACCAAAGTGCCATTGAATTTCCAATTGGGAACCAATTGGATTGTTGCCTGATTCTCACTCACCAAAGCATCATTGCGACTTGTATTTTTCGCAAATTTTGTTTTTAATTGCTGACATAGTTGATCTAATTCAATGCGACAATCTGCCAAACGTTCTTGATGAAAACTACGTTCAGGCATACTGTACTCAACGAGAGATAAGGTCGGCGTAGCTGTGTGAACAATAGGCTGAGAATTGAGCGAAATTGTGTCAGGCATAGGAGACGGAGTATGAAAATCATGATAGAGAAGTATATCTGCACTTGTTGATTCACTTATTCGATGCTTTCTAACACCAACTAGATTTATCATTTCATTTTTTGTCAATTTGTCTATACCACCACTACTGCCACTTAGAAAGACTTCATGCAATAAATTCGCTTGATTTTTATCCAATTGTATTCGACCATCACGTTGATTTCGATTTTCATGCGCTTTATAACGTGCAATTTTTACTAGATGATGACTCATTGATAAAATTTGCACTTCAACTAGATCACACCATCCTTCAATTGATGCCAAACGTCGAAAAAGCTGTGTATGTGTGAAAATAAATTTTATAAAAAAGAAAAAATAATTTTAATTTAATTAAAACTTACAGTTCTCATTGATTGAGTCATTTCACCATATTTTGGAATTCCATCAGCACCTGCTTTTGCTCTCGCTATTTTTCTCTCCTTCAGCACATCCATTAGTGAAATTATATCAGAATATTTCAGCACAGTTTCATAAACGTCTCTAGGAATTGGTTTATGAATAGAATCATGCAGCAATTCTACGCGCTCCAATTGTATTAATGGACTCTTCAAATGAGGTGCAACCGATGGCATGATTTTACACTGAACATCTAATGGCGTGAGCATTTTTGCAGCAGTCGATATTAGACCACATATTTCATGTCGAATCCATAAATTTGGATGATTGAGAAAGCATGCACACTCGTGAACGAAATCGATTAAGCTTGTCTTTTGAAGTAATCCCAATTCAGCGAGTGCTGTTGTTGCACGAATCGCTTTTGAAATTATAAATTCCTCGGGGTCACTGAAGCCCTGTTGCAGAAGTGGAATTAAAATTGGAGAACAATGCCAGCCAACATACGTTGCGATACCAACAATGCAATCGAAAAATGTTATACGTAAGCTTTTATCATCACGATCGTTGAGTGAATTAAGGAATGTGATAACATGAGACAGAATGATGTCGTTCGCTGTAAAAAAATGTTCAGAATTTATTGACAAATTTGTTCTATTTACTTTTACCTTTTTGACTGCCAAAAAATACACAGAGCTTAGTTATTCCTGATTCCATAAGAGTTTGTTTCACAACAACATGTGTATCGGTTAATAAATTCATAACAGTTGTTGAAAGCATCTCTTGAAGATCATGCAGTTCATTTTCATAATTTGGTACTGGTCCTTCATTCGTAAATAATTGTGATTGTTCTAAAAATTTCACTGCTGTCTCAGCCAATGTTGCAATGTTTTGAGCATAAGCTACTCTCACAATTGTTGATGCATCAACAGCTAATGGCGCAATTGACGGTAGAACATATTCTGGAAAAACATTTGCATCTGATCGTGGAAGATTTTTAACCAAGCAGAGACATTGTGTGAGTGTATCAAGTGCAGCCACTCGAACATTTGCTGATATATCTTGACATAAATGTACCTATGAAAATTAATAAAAAAATTAAAGATATTTAAGTCTTAAAATTATTCATACTAACAATATATGGTAAAATCCTATCTAAAATTGTCTCTGATGAGGTATGATGAGCCAGTTTGTGAAGAATTTCTAAACAATTGATTTTTGATGAACAATGTATTAATCCACGTATACATGAAGTCACAAGAGTTGTTATTAAAATCAATCCATCTTCTTCTGGTTTGTCTTTAGTTATGATATCAATAATTTGTGTAATATCAGAATGAAGCCTCAATATCTTATCATCATTAGGAACAATCGGAATAGAGCTAAATGTTATTGGAATATAAGACTGAAGAAATGAGTAAAAGTATTCTGGAAAAAGACGACCACGTTCTATGTCGAGATAAATTTCTGCTGTTTTTCTCTCCTTTGGGTTTATACTGAGCATTGATGAAAGCAAATTCTTCAAATTCTCATCATCAATGCTGTTTAAATGTTTCATCACTAAATCATTTTTACCACTTCGATATATGAGTAATTGAGAGAATTCGAATGGCGCTGTTCCCTCTGTCCATAATTCAAGTAAAGCACATCCAGCTGAGAAGATATCCATTTCAGGAAGAAGATTTCCCGCATGACACGTATTATCACCAACTAATGGATTGTTCTCTTTAGCTTCTGATGCTAAACTCTTGACAAATCTCTCGGGAGCAATATAACAAGTTCTTTTTCTACTTGTATCAAAAAAGTAACTGTAATCGGCTGGATTATCTTCTGGCAAATAAGTTGGTTTGAATGATGCGAAATCGGAGAGCAAAATCCAATTCCATGAAGTAATTAAAATATTTTCTAATTTTATATCACCATGACAAACTTTTTGCTTATGACACTGATGAAGTGCACACAGCATTTGAAAAGTTATCCATTTCTTCTCTATCAATGTGAGGAAAGGTCTTGTCGACATTCTATCATAGAGACTGTGTTTTACGTATTCTCTAATAATAATTCCTGCTCGATCTGTTGACTGTCAAGATAGAAAAAATAAATAATCTAATCACTATACATTCATTTAATTTGTACATACCACAACTTTCTGAAATGGCAAACAATTGACTGCATTTTGTAATTTCTTTTTGATTGATTCAATTAGTTCAGCATGGTCTTCAAGTGGCAAAGTTGGATCATGTTTCACAAAAACTTTCACAACTAATTCGCCTTCTTCAGATTTTGCTCTTGCAACTTTGAAAAATCGTGTACTGCCTAAATTCGAATCAAATTGTATTTCATTCTCTAATCCAGTCAAATAATGCTCAACAGGAAATATTTGTGAGGGAGCTATAGATAATTGATTCCCCATTTTCTGAAATTAAAATATTTTTGCGAGCTATAAAAATCTTTGTTGATAAATTATTTTTAATAAATTTTACTTTTTACAATAATCTTCCTTTCAATCAGCTCAACCTCATTTAAATCCTTTAATGAATTTTATTTATCTTTATGATATTAATGTTATTAAACAATGTGATTAAAGATTTATTCAATATTTTTATTTGAAATTTTTTTGTCAATTTCAAAACAAAAGAAAACAACAAATTAAACTGAACGCATCCCTTGAAAAAAATTTTTTGAAAATTAAATGACAGTTGATTAAGTATCATGAAATATATTTCTTAAATGAAGTTTTAATTTTTAGACCATTTCAATCGCACATTGTTTTGTTTTGAAATTAAAATCTTGAAAAATAAAAATGTCTGTAGTGATTGATAACACTTTTGAATCATTTAAAACACTTCATGAACCTCAATTAAAAACGTCAGGAGTTCCAGATCATCTTTATCAAGCACTTTACAAGAAATGTGCTGGTGAAATTTTTGATAGTGGAAATGTGAGTAATAAATTTGGTAATTTCACAAATCCTCTTTTATATTTCGTTCTAATTTCCTACTAGTACTTTCAACTACTCTTGCTTGATTATGGTGAAGAGGATAGAGGAGATAAAGATCCAGTTTTCACAGTTATTGCATTAAGAGACATAAAAGCTGATGACCAAGAAGCAATTTTTCTTCTTGATCATCAAATAACATTCAAAGCTGATGAAATCAGAAAAATATTGATTGATAATCCTGCAATTGTAAAACGTTTATCAATGATGATGGGATTATATTCAAATGATGATGTTGATAAAGTATATGAAAATATTTGGAAATACGCTAATTTCTATACTTTAAACGCACAAGGCGCCGAGGTTGAAGATTCATTGCCTTCTTGGTATATTAATGATGAATTAGGCAGTGCAGTTATTCACAGTGATGAGCCAAATATGAGAATAGTGCCATTTATATATATACCAACACAAACTGCCTACAGCATACTCTTTCCCGTCAAAGACATCGATGAAGGTGAACAAATCACAAGAGATTACATTGAGCATGTAAAAGAGGAAGATATACGTGAAGTAATGCTTCTTCCATGGCGTGATCTTGATTTCACTGATGAATCTTTTGAGCAATCAGAACCAGAAGATTCTTACTTCTTGCAAGGAAGAATAGAAGAAAGTATGCCAGGTGAGAACACAACTACACCTGTGCTTGATAAAAATGCACCCATTAAAGTTTATAGCGACTATGAATTTGTAAATAAATATCTTACTGATCCATCATTTGAAATTGTTGAAAAATCTGAGGACGCTCAAATTTTGTGGTTCACAAAACATTTCAAAGGATTTTATGAATTAAGTAAAAATTTTCCAAATACCTTTGTCAATCAATTCCCATTTGAAAATGTCGTGACGATTAAAGATCTTCTTGCTGTGATCTGTCGTCGTTCAATAATAAAACATCATGATGAAGAAACACTCAACACTTATCCCATTTGGCAGCCAACAACCTTCAATTTAAAGACAGAATTGCGAGAATTTGTGAGTTATTTTCAACAGCGTGAAGCAAAAGAGTTAGATAATTACTGGATTATTAAACCGTTTAATCTTGCAAGAAGTTTAGACACGACCATAACGAACAATCTCTCACAAATAATTCGCATTTCTCAGACTGGTCCGAAAATTGCCCAAAAATATATTCATCAACCTGTGCTTTTTCATCGACCAGATGCCAATGGCAAAGTTAAATTTGATGTACGTTACGTTATTCTGTTGACAAGTGTGAAACCACTTGTTGCACATGTTTATAAAAACTTCTTTCTTCGCTTCAGTAATGTTCCATTTTCAATGAGTGATTTTGATGTCTATGAGAAGCATTTTACAGTAATGAATTATGGCGAAAATTTAACGCTTAAACATATAAAATGTGAAGATTTTGTAAATTTATGGAAGGAGCAGTATGAGAATAGTCCATGGAGTGAAATTGAGGATGATATCTGTGAAATGCTGAAACAAGTTTTTGAGAATGCTACAAAAGAAAAAGCACCAAAAGGAATTGGTGAAAATAAACAGAGTAGAGGACTCTATGCAGCTGATATCATGCTCAGTCATGAAAATGGAAAACTTCAACCAAAATTGCTGGAAATTAATTTCATTCCTGATATGAAACGCGCATGTGAATATTATAATGAATGCTACAATGACATCTTTAAACTTCTATTTCTCGGTGAAGAAAATGAAAAAGTTTTCCGACGATTTGTTTAAGAAACTTCTTTATTATATGGCTCAAAGTTGTTCTTCAATTATATTTTTATTTAAAATATCACAATAAAAAATAAATAAAATTGTCAAAAATGGAATTATTTTTACTTAAAATTTACTTTGCATACTCTTTGCTGAAACTACTTCAATTTTTGTTATATTATGCCCGTTTTTACTTTCTTTTTTGTATTCAACACTTTTCTCTTGTTTTTCGATGTTGCCTTCTACAGATTTTCTTATTCCATATGTGAAATAAATTAAATAACCTAAAGAAGAAAATTGATAAGAAAAAATCTTAAAAGAATTTCAGGCAAAGTACTCACCAATAGCAACCCAAACACCAAATCTTATCCATGTAGCTCCATCAAGTTGAAACATCAAATAGAGATTAATAAAAATACTGAAACAAGGCAATAAAGGCACACAAGGCACTTTGAAAGTTAATTCTGTTATCGTGTCCTTTGGCTGTCTTATCATTACAAAAATCGTCAATAAAATTCCAGCACAAACGATAGCAAGAAGAATGACATTTATATAATTAAACTCATACTTCATCAATGCACATAGAGCAACACTCAATACACAAAAAAAACTGACGCAAATTTTGACAATTTTACTCGTCATTGTGTTTGGATCTTTACAAAATTTGATATTGGCAAGTTGACTCACAGCAGCACTAATTGTGAATTCCATTTGATTGTCTCCTATTTGTTCTGGTAGAACTTCATAATGAAGAATGAGAACACAAATAGCAACAATTGTATAAGCCAATAAGGTACCAATTGACATCATGTCAATCAATTGATGTAAATTAAAAATTGTTGCCATCACTGCAGCCAAAAAGCCAGAAAGCATTGTTGCAATCAATGGAGTTTTTGTTTTAGGATGAACACGCTTCATGATTTTGTATAAAATTCCATCATTTCCCATTGCATAGAGGACTCTATATAGAATTTAAAAATACTCGTTTTAAAAGAGTAACAAAAACTAAAATATAATTTACCTTGGAAGTGGAAACATGGCACCGAGAAGACTTGTGCAGAGCGCAAAAATAGCGCCAATTGAAACAATCCATTTTATTGTTGTCCAACCAATTGCATCAAATGCTGAAGGGAAAGGAGCAATTGGGTCTTGTTCATAATAAGGCAACATCATTGTGAGCACAGTTGAAATTCCAAAATAAGCGAAGAAAATGATGACGAGAGAAATGACAATAGCTAGTGGAATATTTCTCTTTGGATTCTTTGCTTCCTCTCCAGTTGTTGCAACACAATCAAACCCAACAAAACCATAGAAACATTTTGCTGCTCCAGCCATTATTCCTGTAATTCCATAAGGCATGAATCCACCATTTCCAGCATTAATTCCCTCGGGAATTTCTTCCTTATTTATCGACCAGTTTTTCACATTAATATTCATACCACCAGCTATTAGGACAATACAAACAGTTGTCAAATTGACAGCCGTAAAAACATTATTCAAAAATGTTGATTCTTTAACACCAATCGAAAGCAAAATGGCCAAAATCATAACAATTGTAAATGAGAAAAAGTCAGGATATTCAGCAAGAAAGTCAATGTCCATTGGCATGATACTTCTCCAAAATGTTCCCATTTTATTATCAAAGAGTGCGTCAATGTACCCACTCAAACCACGTGCAACTGAAGAAGCTCCAATTACATACTCTAAAATAAGATTCCATCCGATAGTAAATGCAACAAATTCACCAACACTAACGTATGAATAAACATAAGCTGAGCCTGCTTTTGGAACTCTTGCTGCGAATTCTATCGAAGAAAAAAAATTAATAAAATTTCATCTCAAAAGTATGAATATTTTACCTGCGTAACATAAACCTAGGAGAAAAGAAAAGAATTTTTAAATGTTTCTAACAATTTCATTGAAATTTTCTCACCAGCAAAAGCGCTAGCAATAGCAGCAATCAAAAATGATATTGTAACAGCAGGTCCAGCCTGCTCATATGCTACACTGCCTGCTAATACATAGACTCCCAAGCCCAAAGTGGCACCAACACCAAGGAAAGTCAGATCAAAAAGATTGAGCACTCGTGCAAGTTTTGTCTCTTCACTTGTGTCATTCCGCTTTTTACGAGTTAATGCAGTCCATAAGCTCATCGTGTATTTTTTACTAATTAGATTTAGTTTTGTTTCTATTTAAAAATAAAAGAAATTATAAAAGTTAAGTAACATTTTTTCAATTGTGAATTTTAATTATTAACATTCGTAAAAAAATTTAAAATATTTAGGTGTAAAGTTCTCCGAACATGACGTAAAAAATTGATTTACTACAAATAGTTAATTTCATTTGCAATTCATACAAGAATATTACATCATAGAATTCAAATTATTCCTGCTATCTTTTTCAAACCACGATTTCTTAGCTAACAACATCAAGGACAAAATTCTTAATTTTTCTAAAAGCTCACCGCACGAAATTAAACGCTTTTTTAAAGAAGTGAATGTACAAAAATAGTAACTGTTAGTGACATGTTAAGAGCGTCTTTTCCACTGATAGAATTGTAATTTATTGCAAAATTTAATCTAATGAAAATTTAACAAAATTAATCTTGAAATAATTTTAAAAATGTCTCTGCAAATTTATTGAAATTGTTTAAATTTTTTTTCAACAATTTTGTTCAAAAAACTCATCATGTATGACCATTCATTGCTAATGGAATCAAAACTTATTTTTGAAAAAATATTGTTGTGAACTCAAAAACGGCATGGACTTTAGTACAAAAAGTTTGATAAAAAACTGTTTTGGTAAAGACTGGTTAGTGAAACTGACGGACGGTCAAAGTGCGGACAATAGAGCCTTTTATTTATATAGAAAGGCAAATAAACAAAAAAATTTTAATATTTTAATTAAGTTCCGCATTGCGAGCAAAAAAGTGTCTTGAAAATTAATATTATAATAGAGTATATCTAAAAATACTTAAAAACATAAACATGCGTTGTAATAAAAATAACATTTTTGAACGCAGGTTGAAAACAAGGTTCAAGGCAACTCTTTTACAAAACGCTGCTGTTGGGCACTGATTGACATGAAAAATATATTTACAATCTCATTATTCATTCGTGTAAGATTAATTGACACAATAATCAGATGATGTGACTTCAATTGACAGAGATTTACATTTTTGTGACGAAAGATTGATTGAAAAGTGAAACTTGACTGATAACTCAATTATTTTCTCATAACAGTAATCGAACATCTCTTATTTACCGCTAATTACCGCTCGTCAAGTTGTTCATGTATGTTACATCTTTTTCTTATCAATAAGATGTTTTTATTTTCGCTATTCATGAGTCGCATATATACCAGGTAGACGATCTTTATTGAGGCATTATAAAGATAAACTCACTTTAAAAAAAATTGAGTTAATTTTGCTAGACGAAACTGTAGTTTATTTAATGATAAAATTTTATATAAAAATAAGCGTTGAAGTTTTATTGCTTCACAATACATTTTGGATGCATGACAAGTATTTTTTTGTCCATTGAAAACTTGAATAGTGAATAACAAAATGAGAAAAAAGATTATATTCGATTTTATGCGAATATGAGAGATTTATTAGTATGTCTAGGACAATATGCATTTTTTAAGTCTTCAAGCAAAAACTTAATGTCAACACTTAAGACATGATGGAAATGGAAGTGTAATGATTTTGTCAAGTAGCAGATAAGATAGCAAATTCTCATTTTATCATCATGAAAATCTTAACATTCCGTTAAGTTGGCTAGGAAGTGCACTTGGCTAAAAGAAACACTTGTAATGAAGAAGGTAAATGTCTTATTAATGAATGCGAACAGAATGCATAAAAATAAACTGAGTTGTTACTTAAAAGAATATACGTTTTGTCAGCTGCTTGTATAGTTCATTAACACTTAATATGAACGCAAATTTTTTAATAAGATATTGTAAATTGTTTACAGAGATAAAAATAACACGAATAAAGAAATTCCTGCAAAATATATGAAAGAAATAAAAAAAAAACTTGGAAATATCCATGAAATTAGATTTTAGATGAAAAGTAATGACTGCACGTGCTTGATTTATTTTTATTGTCAAATCAATTTAAAATATTTCAAAATATTCAAACATCTTATTTCATTATTTGAAATATACTACTTGTTCACCTTAACTACTCATTGGAATTTTCTCTACATATACTAACTAATGAATTCAATTACCTATTCATAGTTAAATCCCATATTTGCAATTAATGCAAATTACATTTTTCTCTTATTGTAAATCATCCACAAAACTAATTTGGCAAAATGTTTGTGTATTTATAGAAAAATCGTTCATCCATGAACTTGTGTTTCAATGTCAATAATTCAAAAGATTTGAATGCATGTAAAGAGAAATCGAAAAGAAATTCGCACAAGATGAAGAAGCTTTTAAAAAAACTATTTTTGTTAAGTTCATTTATTTTAAACCACTCATTAAGTAACAGACACAACCTGAATGCTAATTCGATTTGTTATTTTTGCTATTACACATTTCTTGTTATGTTGTAGTTTTTCTCTTGCCTGAGATTTTTTTTAGCATGTAGATGATGGTTAAAAGTTGTTTTAGGTTATTAGTTAATTATTGTGGTTTAAGTATATGACAAATGATTAATTTACTATGTGATTTACAACAGATGATTTCGACATAGATTATTAAGATGAAATAATATTTTATTATTCAATTTTGATAATTTATTTTCTTTTCTTAAAAACAAAAAGAAAATAAAATATAAGTAAAAACATATGTTCAAGTGTTTTAAAATAACGAGTAAATTTTTTCACATTTGTTAATATTGCAATAAAATTATAGAGCAGATTTTAATACTTAAGATGATAAATGTGATTATTGAAGTATTTTATTGTTGCTATCTCAATAGAATACAATTTATTTCTAAGATAAATTTTTATCTAGCATAACTTCTGGAAGGTAGCTAAAAATAAGTCATAAAAATTTGCAAAAATCATTTGATACAAAATGCCATGACAATAACGAAATACGTAAAATCACCTACAGAAGCGAACTGACAAATAAATGTATGAGAACTACTTTATTTCCACAACAATTAGATATAATTTGAGAGAAATGAAGCGATGTGTGTGTGTAAATATTCGATATAATATAATAAACTTTTATATCGTCGCAATCGGACCTTGATGAGAAGAACGTAATTGCTTTTCTTTGGCGAAGAAAAAACTCTTTAAAAATCCAATTAAACTTACAAGAAGTACTTCAATGATAAGTGCCCTGGTGGAATGTTGATAAGAAAGTTATGTACTTTAATTAACAGTTTATTATTTGCGAACTATTTATGTTGTATTATAAATTGTAAAATTTCAATTATTTCATTACTTTTTGACACTGTAATTTCACTATACAAGTAAGAGAACAAGTTTTACAATAAAATTTTATTTCTTTAATATTTTATTCCAATTAAATAATAAAATCAAGCGACTGTTAAATTATTTTATAAATTTCCAACCGATCACAATTGAAGTCACAAGCTAACTGAAATAGAGAAAAAAATTTTCTCTACTCAAACTTTATTTCTAGAGAAACTTGCAACTTTTCTGAGAGCTTTTTCTCACATGTCAATAAAATTTTTGAGAGCTTATTGTCAGATGAGTATAGTGATTGTTTCTCTCATTTTTATGATTTTGCTCTTTGGAATGAGTGAGAGAATTCAAAACAATAAATTGCAATGCATGAAATGAATCATAAAAAGTAATATAGAATGATGAAAATTGCAACTTTGATAAATTAATTGATTTCCTGTTTTGAGATGAGAATGACTCAATCAAGATTTCAAATAATAAAAGTACAATGTTAATTTTCTTCTGTCTTGAAATTTTTATTTAATATCTAAATCAATTTTCACATCCTAATAATATTATTACCATCATAATTATTATTGTATTGTGTCCTCTGTGGTAAAGCTGAACAACCAACACATGTATGAAGTGTATCATGAATGAAAATGTCGCAATCGATACAATAGAGCTTCTCACATCGTGGACACATATAAAGATTCTTATCACTACTTTGAAATTGCTTTTGACAACCGAAACAATGTGACGCTTGATTTGAGTTTGCTACCTCAATGAAATTGGCAATAGGAAAGAGATGATGATATGAGCGTGCAAGATGAGGAGCAAGAACGAGAGTAAGACCACAAACGACACATTCAACAGGTAATTCACAGTATTTAGCTTGACATTGCGGACAGTAGTAGCCTGATATTGAAATTTGCCTTTTACTCTCGTTTGTGGTAGAAGATGCATCAAGATGACACATACAGAGAGACATCATTGAAGCTTCCTTTTTATTTGCATCATGAACGATGCCATGAGGAAAGCCCATTTTGATGAGTGAACACTCTTGAGTTACTGTTGCTTGCAGTGGTTCAATGTGTTGAAATAATTGATCCTTATAATGAGTTTCATCCAATATCGCACTATAAATACCTTGTGTTTCGACTGTCAAATATCTCATTATTCTCGTTTCAGCTGATAAGCTTATCACAGAACATCGAACATTCTCTTGCTTTAGACTTTGAATAGTTTCGTTAATATCACCTGGATCACATGTTGTGAGACTTCCCAAAATCATAAGTACTTCACGGCTTGCATGAGCTGGAATCATCTTGAGGGTTTGCAGTGCCATTTCAAGACCATTTTGTATTGATGGTTCGCCGGTTAATGCCATTTTTGTGATTCTGTCAATGAAAATTTCAATTAGATTTCATAATAGTAACAAATTGATGTTTTACAACTAACCCTTGCAGCATTTTCACATGGTTTTTGTAGTTACCGGCTAAATCAGAGAGTTTTTCTGCTCGTTTATTCTTAAGTAATATAATACCTAGTTGACTAATTGGATTTTGATCAAAAAATTCCTCAATAAAAAGTTGAAGCATTTTGATTGTATTTAAAAATCTCGTTGGTTTTAAGTCAGGAATAGACATGGCATCAGAACAATCTATAATTATATAAATATGTCTCATCATTCCCAATCTGGAACCGCTTTTCTTAAGCTCTTGTCTCTTTCTTTTTGCTTTTTGGATTATGTCGTGAATGGAGCTCGCAATTAAGCCGGATTCGTCTTCTCTTATTTCCTCCCATGTTTTTTCGTAGCCTGTCTCCCATCTGTATTCTTTAATTTCCTCCTCGTCAGCCATTTTTACTTATTTTAATAAATCAAAAAAAATTTCAAAAAAATGTGTGAGCGGCGAAACAGATATAAACAAAAAATGACGGCATCGCTTTGAATTAAAAATTTTTTAGACGTTATTTGAAATTTTGTAATGCCGTCAATAAAAGTGAAGAAGAAGAAGAATAGCAACAATTTTGTGCAAAAATTTGTAAAATAATTTAATAAAGCCATTAATTTATTGTCTAAACAGCTACTTCTTACGTACTACTTGCATTTGATCAAGGAGCAATCTTTTGCCAATCAATATTGTTGAAGTTTGATGTTATTTCTTTGAAAATTTTTATAAATTCATTTCGGCGCGAAAAATTTTGCACAAAAAATATGTCAAATTTGGAGAACTTTGTCGTTGAAGCTAGTGAAGCCATTAATTTCAAACTAAGTAAGTTTAAAACAACCTTTATAATCTCATAAACTTGTTTATTATAAAATTGTTTCATTTCATAGTCAGAAATCGCGGTGATGTTAACAAAGTTGATGATATTTTCAAACCAGAAATGACCCATCAAACTTATGGTGATTCTGAAAGCATATTCGGTTATCGAGATTTGCAAATTAACGTTTACTACTCAGCTGGACCATTGGATATCTATTATGATAAAAAATACAGCAAACGAGTTGATGATCTCTCAAATAATCAAGGATTGAAAGCTGATAATGTTGATGTTATTACTGAAGTCTTTTCTGAGGGTTATTACACTAATTTAGATGAATTTCTCGACGTAATGGAAAAGAAGGAAAAGACTTTTACACCAATGGGTGAGCGTGTTCATGAGTTCAAGACTGATGATAATCGCACATTCGAAATTTACCTCTGTGAGTCATCAACTCCAAATTTCCAGAAATATCATTCTCGTTTGGAATCGTTCATTTTCTGGTATATTGATGCATCAAGTCGAATTGAGCACGACGAAAAATGGAGATTCTTTGTTGTATTTGAAAAATACAAGAACGAAGCTGGTGAAGATCGATATGCAAGTGTTGGCTATAGTTCAGTCTATCTCTACTTTTCATATCCTGATAAAATTCGTCCTAGAATCGCTCAGTTCATTATTTTGCCTCCATTTCAACGCAAAGGTATCGGAAGTCAACTTTTGATGACAATTTATAAGCATTTTCAAGCAAAAGACAATGTATGTGACATCACAGTCGAAGATGCATCAGAAGATTTCCAACGTCTTCGTAATATCAATGATGCTAAATTACTCAAAGAACTCGACTCATTTTCACCAGAAAATCTTAAAAATGGCTTCAATACAAAAATGGCACAAGAGGCAAAAGACAAGTTTAAGATCAACGCAAAGCAATCAAGAATCATTTACGAAATTCTTCGTTTAGGAATCACAAACACAGAAAATAAATCTGAGTATAAAGCTTATCGTTTGGAAGTCAAAAAGCGTCTCAATATGAATTATTTGAAAGAAAAGCGCGATTTAAATCGAGTCATTAATCGAGGTTTTAAAATCACAGCCGATAAAAAGCTATCATTGCCAAGTACTGAAGAAAATATCGAATCGCTTGAAGGAATGTATCGTGAGACAGAAGATTACTATCGTCAAGTTTTGGAAAAAGTTTAAATTTGATTTCAATTTAATTTTTTGTTCTTTTTGATTTCTCAAGCTGTTAAAAGTATCAAATAATAAAGTAAAATGAAAATCATCATTTAAAAAATTGAACGTTTTCAAGAAATTCACAATTTTATACGATCTCAATTTGTAGACTTGCCTCAATTGAAAACATTTGAGGAAAGCATTGGAATGAAAATAAATTTTCCAACAATCTTCCACATTGCACATTTAGCATGCTGTTATTTGGTCCATTGGAAGTGATGTTCACATTCTACATTCTCATCTCACTTCTATCATCTCATTATTTCTCTATCAATGATAAAGACAGAATCAGTCTACGAAAAAGTCTTATTGAGAACGGTCGAAGTTTTTTTTCGCGCTATTAACTTTTTAGTGAAAAAAAGTTAAAGAGTTTGTTGGTAGTGAAAAAGTTTTTCTATGTCATAGAAAGATAAAAATTGAGAAAGTTTAATATAATTTGAAAATGAAAAAATAAGTAAATATCACTGAAATAAAAAAAAGTCTGCAAGTCTGAATGCAAAAGAAATTTAATTTTCCATTTTCATTGAACTCAATCAGTGGAAGCGAAAGGAAAAGAGAAAAAGTGCAGAAGAAAAAGTTTAGTGTGAAAGCAATAAAAATTAAGCAGGATTAAATAGACATGAAATTGCATTAACGTAAAACAACAAAATAATATAAATGAGCAGCAGCAAATAGCAAAAAGTAGAAAAAGAGGCAACGTCAACATACGACACCAGAAGAGATAACATAATTATGGAAAATTTTAATATCAAAGGAATTTTATCGTTTAAAACATGTTGTGTGATGTGCATTTTAATTTCATGTAAGTTCATGACATCAAAGGCGCACCAGAAGAGAAAGAGAGAGAGAAAATGAGAGATTTTATTGCTCTTGGCACATTACGGTTTGCTCATTGAAAAAACATACAAAAACGTGGGGCTTATGTTGCTCCTATGCATTTATTTGCTGCTACTGCATCTTCATGTTTAATGAAATTAATTTTATGAGCACTTGACGTGCAGTTAATGAGATTCACAGTAGCACAATGATTTCTGCTTTTATGTCCTGTCCGTTCATGCTCTTTCATTTTATTCTCAAAAATTGTGGAGATAGGAAATAAACGAGACTGTGTGGAACATGGGAAAATTTATGTAGATGAACAGTGTATGGAAGAAAGCTTTCGATTACAGTATGCAAATTATTCAAAGTCTTTTTCTCTCCATTTGCCGCCGCCGCCACTCTCCAACCAACCTCCAAAATAACTGCCGATGCCGGAAAAAATATTGTGTATGAATATAAGCGAGAATAAAAAATGGGAGGAGAAGAAAATTTCCGCTCTAAAGAGTCACTTCTTCTTGCATATATGTGTGTATACATTTTTCATTGTGCTTTATTGGGAACAACATGAAAAAGCAAAGGAAATGTCCTAAGGCTATTTAAAGAAAATATCCTACTCGAAAGTGAAGTGTAATTTGCTCCCTTAAAAATGTACACAAAAGAGACAATGTTTTGTAGCAGCAGAAAGAGAGAGAGAGCTTTTTTGTCATGTCAATTACAAATTTTCGTTTAATTCAATTCATATTGAGTGAATATAAAATATGTTTGTGCATAATTTTTTATATGATTGTTGTGGAACACTTGCAATTCTTGTTTGAAGTTTTTTTCACACTCATGAATTAATTCATGAGAATGATTTAATGTTATTCGACAGGATGATGACGATATGTGTGCATGTGATATTTGATATCTTTATTTTTTTCAAGTTTTTAAAGAGAAGAAATTATTAAAGAAGATTGAATTAAATGAGAAAATTCTAATTTTATGGTGGTTTGCTTAAGGCATATTTCAATATTTACTTAAATAAAATTTCTCATAATCTCTATAATCAGCTCAAGCATTCAACATACAAAAATTTAGAAAAATCCTTTCATTTTTATTCTTTTCACGAGCGAAAGAAAAACAAATGAATTCATGCACAAAAGCAATTTTAATTATTTCATGCGAGCTCATCAAAAATTTAATTACCCTAAAGGAATTTCATGCATGTGTTGAGAACTCAAATATTTGTCATCATTAAAGCGATGTGTTCCACATCAAAGCGAAGAATTTATACTCTAATGATATCATCACGATAGCAAAATGTGCAGCAGCAATTTTTTCTCTCTTTCTCTCTCAATGAATCACTGAATTCTCGCCATAACCACATGAAATAATAAAAAAATTTTCATCTCACATCATACCTACTTGAATTCTAGTTCTACCCAACACGAAAACACTCCACATTACAAGTTTAATAGTGCCAGCATTTGTCGACGTGAGAGATGTGGTAATGTTATCATGTAGTTACAATATTGGAACTCAAAAACTCAATTCGGTGAAGTGGTATAAGAATGATAAAGAGTTTTACAGGTGAGAAAAGTGAGAGGCGTTTCTAACATATCAGCATAAACGTATAAGTGCACATTTTTGTCAGGAAATAATGGAATATTTTATTAGAAAATATGACATTTTGAAATTCATGAAAAATTGGTTTGTTTCAATGAAGTTTAATTTAAATCTATATTTTATAGATTTATTTTAATGCTTATATTGTTTCATTATCAAATAAAGCATATTAAATGTTAATTCTAAAAATTTTCACAAAATTTTCTTATGTTTAAATTTATAAAGTAAATAAACTAAAAAGATTCTATTATTTCTTGAAATATTCGTTATTCTTTGGTTAAAATATTGCCATGACTTTGCCATTCTCTTTCTCTCACTCACAACCACCGTGTGTGTGTGTTATCAGTTGACAGCAAAATATGCACATTGCTTTACAGTCCAACCGAAGAAGAAAGACAGATTAATGCTGAAGCTTTCATAGCAATGGTCATCAGTTGCACAATAACAACAACAAAAACACACGGCTGTTATAATTTACATAAAATCCATTATGCAAATGTGAGAAAATCAACAGAAAAAAACGACACACGACATGGTGAGATGAGATGTGAGTGAGAGGAAAAAGCAAGAGAGAAAAAGCATAAATTTATAATGTGCATGAATACAGAATGCAGTATGTTGTCTTTATATGAGTGATCATTTTTTATGGAAAAGGGTTGAGCATTTTTCTGCAGATTATTGATTTTTGAGATTTTTGTTATGAACAAAATTTTTTAAAATTTAACGGTTACATAAATTTTAAAATTTCAAAAAACAAAGTTTTCGTTATTTGAAAAAAAAAACCAATTTTCAAGAAAATTTCACTCCTTGTCACATAAAAAGTCATATGAATATGAACATTTTTCTGAAACAATGCTACTCTTTTGTCTTTCTCGCTCTACAATAAATTTAATGAAAAACACTTTTAATCATCTTCCACTACCGTTGTTGATGACGAAACACGAGAACAGATATGCACCATTGATGCCAACGAAACAGAATATGATTTTCTCAGTAGAAGGAGTACATGTAAACAGTGATCATATGTGTAATGAAAAATTTTGCACCATACATCTTGACAACCTCAACAACGAGTCAACTGGAGCCTACAGATGTGAAGTTAGCGGTGACGCGCCAGAATTTAAGCTAACTCATGAAACTTATAACATGACTATAGTCGGTGAGTACAAAAATAAATGTAGAAAAGAGAAATGAAGAAAATTACAAGTTTTTCTCTGTTGTTCGCTCTTAAATCCTTCAATTAAATTTTTCCCCAACTTGAGAGCACTGAATGCATAATATCTCGTCTTTTTCTTCAACTACTACTTCAATAAACATTGTTTTTCATTTTAACGAACGAGAGAACAAACCACTTTTGTTGGTCGCACTAAATTGCCATCCAGACATCATCATCATCATTAAGCATTTTCTCACGAGCTCTTCCAGCCCAAAAACGCTCTTTTAATTGAGTTTTAAGTCTTTGCTACAGGCCACAATATACACACTCGAAAAAATATAAAAGTTTTTTTTTTATTTCACATTCATTTCATAATGCCAATTGTGGAGGCGGTAAAAGAGAATGTAAATTAACAGCCACTTGATGTTTCTTCTTTTGGCTTTAGCTTTCATATTAGCTTGAGTGGCTTAATATTATTGTTTGAGAAACATAATTTAATACAATTAAAAGTAATTATTGTAGCGAAACAAAAATGGACGAAATAATGACTTCTTTTCCTCTGTTAAAGTTGCTTTAATAGAATTTATTTCCTGAAAGAGAGAATAATGATTGTGTTAATGATAATTGTGTTTCTGTATTAAGTGAAAATTCTTATTTTAAGATGAAATGAAGACATTTATTTTATATTACATATTTTACTCATTATTTTTAATATTTTTATTTATTCGTAAAATTAAAAATTCATTTTTGTCTTGTAATCTTCAAATATGATAGTTTCGTGAAATGTCTGAAGACGACATATTTTACACGAAATTTTTTTTATGACATGTTTGAATATTTATTATTAAGGGTTCAGTGACCAGCTAATGAATGTTTTAGTGTTTTGAACTTGGTATTTAAATTTCAGTGTTCAGTTTTGATGGTCATTATTTAATGCTTAAACACTTCAATTTTCGAGTGTTGAGAATTTAGTGCCTGCCGACAGGTATTACCTTCCAAAAGGCATGAGCGTAGAAAGCTCTGCTAAGTTGTCTACTGGAATACACCTGCTTTATCAACTCTGACAGAGTGTCTATTTATTCATTCTTTCTGGAATTAAATTATTGATTATCCTACCATTTTTGTAAAGCAACTTGATATTTTTGGTAAAAAAATTGAAATATTTAATTCAAATCATACTTTTAAACGGAAACAATCAAACAAAATGGTAAGAGATGAACTAT
Source organism: Polypedilum pembai (assembly GCA_014622435.1). Classification (NCBI taxonomy): domain Eukaryota; kingdom Metazoa; phylum Arthropoda; class Insecta; order Diptera; family Chironomidae; genus Polypedilum; species Polypedilum pembai. Next base: position 26,292 of record JACWBX010004630.1, read on the forward strand.
TTGTAAAGTGATATAATTAAATGTAAAAATTTTAGTATATTGTAAGGATTCTCTTTATTTTATTAATTTTTACACAAAAATGTTTGTGCAATTACAATTCTAAAATATTGTTGAAAAATTCAAATCAATTGTTTTCAAATGCTCTTTTGGACATTATTCGCAAGTTCTACATTGAAAATGACATTGAATTTGATTTAATTGTCTATGGCAAGGAGACTAATCACATCAATGACATCATTAATGAAGTCACAAAAAGAATTAGTAAGGAAGTTCCAATAGAATTGAAGCACTTTACAATGACACGGAATTGGAATCATAAAATGAAAAAGTCTGCTGTTATTTTTGTGAAATCTAAAGAAATTCTACAAAATTTTTATGAACTTTCATATGCAAAAAATCAAATGACAAAAGCAGTGACGAAAAATTTGAAATTCATTGTTTATGTTGAAGATATTAAAACTCTTGAAATTTAAATGAGACGATAATTGCAACTGGAAATGGAATAGATTTTACTAAATCAGTTGACTTTCGATTTTATGAGTTTTTCTTAACAAATGATGAAAATTTTGTAAATTTATCTGCAAGAATTTTGTACTCAAAATCAAAATGTGGTAAATTCACCTTAAAACTTCTTAATACTTTCAGTAAAGATTCACACAAGTGGATGAAAAAGTTGGAAAATTTTGATCATTATAACAACTTTTAAGGCTGTCTTTTGAGCTTTTTCATTGATTTCAGACATTGGTACAATATCGAAAATCATACAAAACATTATGAAACAAGGCTTGAAAGTGATTTTCTTTTTGATGAAATTGTGCAAAATGAAGAATTCCAAATGCCTTCACTTCTTTTTAAACTCTTTGATATTATTGGGAAAAAGAAAAATTTTACATCTTCTTATACAACTGCTACTAGTGTCAATTCACAATTATTTTTCTATTACATAAGAAATTTCAATTGTAGTTTCAAAAATGGATTTATAGCTGATTCAGATTTGTCAAATGATAAAAGTCTTTCGAATTTTCATTACACTTTACCGTTTGGAGTTATGAGGTTTTATTACGTAACTTCATTGAATGATTTTTACAGTAATTATGAGAAAATTTTGCTACCTTTTGATGAAATAACTTGGATAATGATATTTATCACTTTTGGTCTTACTACTGTTGCTATTTTTGGTTTGAAAATTTGTCCAATAAGGATTAGAACTTTAATTCTCGGAAAAGGTTTGAAAATTTTCATTTTAAAAGCTTTATTGAAACTTTAAATAATTTTTTCATTAGGAATAAATGATCCTGGATATAATGCTTTAGGAATTTTCTTTGGAATTTCACAACTCAAACTTCCAGATGAAAATATCTGTCGCTTTATTTTGATAATCTTTATTTGGTTTTGCTTGATGATAAGAACTTGTTGGCAATCAATGATGTTTGAATTTATGACAACTAATATGAGAAAACCATTGCCAGAATCCATCGATGATTTCATAAAAATGAATTACACAATAGTTTTGATAGATTTATTGAAACAATTTGGAGATGAACAGTTAAATGGAATAGAAGGGTGAAATATGTTTAATCTTTAAAATTTGTTATTTTAAAATTTTAAAATCTTTTAAAGTTTAAACATCATGATCGCAAATAATTATCTTTTTGCAAAATTATACAACGATTCATTAGAAGAAAAAGCAAGTGCAAAATACGCATTTTTAGTCAGTGATGAGAGTCATCGAATGCTAAATGTATCTTTTGGACGCTCGCTGCCAATAATGTACAATGATAATTTTGAGAAAATGATAAAAATTGTAATACCAAAGCATAGCATTCTATCACAGCATCTCGATGATTTAATGAATTGGTTAATTCCTTCTGGCATTGTTAAATTTCTCGATGATTTAAGATTATGGAAATTTTTCAGACCATTAACAGAAGAAATTGAAGATTCAAGAAGAGTCCTGTCAATGTCTGACCTTGAGTTTAGTTTTTTTGATTTTTCTTGCTGCTATGTTTGCTTCACCCATAAAAAAAATTTAAAAAAATTTGTTAATATTGTGAAGAAATTCTAATAAAAACTTGCTTAATCAAAATCCTAAAAAATTTTATTAAATTTTAAAAAATTATTTTCTAAACCTCAAAAAAAAATTTAAAAAATATTTTTTAAATTTTAACAAAAATTTCTAAAATCATTTTTGAATTTTTAAAAAAGTTTGTGAAATTTCTAAAAATTTTTATGTAATTTTAACATAAAGAGCTCTAATCAGGCACTAAAAGACAAAAAAGTGAAGGAATTTAAAGTTTCGTAAAGAAACTTATATTTTAAATTCTATTAAATTTCAAGCTAATTTTCCTCCTCTTGACCTTTTTGTGCCTGATTGTTCTTGCGAAGTATATGTTTTCACATTTACTAAAACTTTGTTAAAATTTAAAAAAATTTTTTAAAATATTTTTTTAATTTTAAAAAAAGTTTTAACAAATTTTTTTAAATTTATTTTTATGAGTGTTCGTTTGCTGTTTTTGTGCTCGAAATTCTTATTGAATTGATTATTGACTTATTGAATAACGAAAATTGATGCTTTATAATGAAATTTGGTAAAGTAGCATATAAACAGAAAGCGTAAGGAAATTTTAATTACTCGAAAATTAATTTCGAATAATCATCAAGCAATCAAACAAAAAGCAATAATCTTATTTTAAACCTTTCTATACTTTAAAATAATTTTTTTTCTGATTTTGCTACAAACAAGCGCCTAAAAAAGGCAAGTACAAAATATGTATTGATAGGGTATAGTATCTAAGGAAGCACTATTACTTTTGAATGCAATTTTGAATATACTTTAAATTAAAAAAAACTGTATAAGATTTGAAATTTAAAGCAAGTTCCTTATGTTATCGTTAAATATAAGCTCAAAACATTCCTTCTTTTCTAACTTTTCTTATTTCATGTTGTTTAATTAATTTTTCCATAAATTCAAGTATTTTGTTAACAGTTGTTTTAAACTCTAAAAACAAGTTGAGAAAATTTAAAAAAAAGCAAAAATTGAAATTCATCTAAATTTGAGAATCGCTCTGCTAAATTTCAAAACAAAAAATTTGTAAACATAAAACTTTGATCAAAAATTTTTTCTGATCTTGAACTTTATCCAAAAACAAAAATTAAAAATTCAAATATATCTTCTATGAGTAAAACCTTAAATTATCTTATTCTGATAAAAAGCAAAAATGAATTTATGTAATCAATAAAAGATTCATTAATAAACAATTCAATAAATAATTAATGAATTAGGAATTACCTTCAAACATTCTAATGCATCACAATTGGACCATTGTTTTACTATTTCTCAATAAGAAAGAAATAAAAAAGAGAGAGAGTGAGAACACAATTATATGAATAATTTATGCTTTCATTATACGAGAAAAAAGAGCAAGTGGCAAAATAAACATACACAAACAAACAAAGAGAGAGAGAAAGAAAAAAGTGATGATGATGTTGCAATAAAAAGACTGTTTACTGTCGAAATTAATGCGTACTCCACTTCATACCTACATAAAAGCTGTTTTTGCTCCTCGACCACACATGAATGTAAAAATTAATGTAATTTTTATCTCTAATTCACAGCACTTCCACAACACAGTCCAAAGATAGAAGGAATTGAGCAAAATTATTATGAAGGCGATTTTCTTTTTGGTAATTGCACTTCAGACTTTTCCTACCCGCCACCGATTATGTCTTGGTACATCAACGATCAAAAGGCTGATGCAAATTTATTACAGCCATTCCAAGAGTCAACACTCGATGCTTATGGTTTCAAATTATATCAACGTAGTCTAGAAATTCGCTTTCGCATTGATAAACGTGGCAGTCCATTTATTGCTGATGGAAAAGTTCACATGCGATGTGTCGCACAAATTCGACAATTACCATCGCAAATTCGCGAATCACATCATAATTTTTTCGTCTCATCTTTGGATGATTTGCGCAATCAGAAGTTAATCAATTGGAAAGGAAATTCCGGTAAGTCAAATTTCATTATCTTCATCACGCTATTGTTTTTTATGCTAATTAGATTCATTATAATGTTTGGAAAATTATTGCTTTCTGTAAAAGTTCAATTAAACATTCACCTTTTGTAATGGGAAGCGAAAGACAATGATAATAATAATTATGATAAGGAAAAGTTTATTTTACATTGCTAATTACCTTAATTGATTCATTTATCAACGCATTATTTCATTGAATAGGGAAAATTAAACGTTTGAATTGGAAATAGGAAAAAAATAATTTGTTTTTATGAACAATTGATAAAATAAAATCAAACATTAGTTTTGTTAAATTCCAATTTAATGGCTCTTTTATGGATGACAAAGAAATACTTTTTTTATTTAATAAAAATGTTGTGCTATGTTTTTGTTCAAATATTGACAAATCAAAATATTTAATCCATATATAAAAGGGCAAAAATAATTTTCTTTGCCCCAGTGTCCATCCTCTCGTATTTAATATAAACTTCTAAGAAGTTGAAAATTGAGATAAAAACCTAGTCGATAAAATCAATTTTTTTTAAGTTTTTTTGTCAACATTTGGTATTATAGTTTTAGAAATTGAGTGATATTGAATGATTTTTTATCGACCTTCCTTCTCTGTCGATAGAGACCTAATCTAGAAAATTTTTAACAATTAAATATTTGAGATATCTTGAAAGTGCAAGAAATTTAAATTAGTCAATCGAAAATTTTTTAAAGCATTTAAAAATTCAAAAATAAATTGATTTATTTTCTATGAAATTCTTAATTGTAATAAATCAAGTGTATTTTACTTTAATCTTATCCTATTTTATTCTCCTCTCTTCTCCGTCACTTAATTAACATTGAGAGAGTGTCATTATCTAAGTTGAAGTGCAAGAGTAACATGAAGTATGAGCAAATACTTTGAATATATGTAGATTTGAACTATGATAACGAAAGTCATAGGACACACACATATACACAAAAGTGTCACATTCTTGTAATGAATTACATGCATAGTCATCGTAAATTTTGCTTTCAATGATCTTAACTCTTGCATGACTTTAACATTGATGTATACTCATGTATGTTGTGTTTGAAGGGTGAGAAGTAGATTGTTTGCGGTTCATTAACAGCAGAGTATGTGTTTTGATAATATATATGATGAGAGAATGAACGTTAAAGCAGATGAGAAACTTTTCTTCTCTTATTGCTATCAATCATTATGATTTTAGCTGCTACTGCTGCTGATGATGAAAGCATTTCATTTAAACTAAGAAAAAGAAAAGAAAAGTTTTTTTTTTCTAGCATCTCTTCAAGATTTATGTGTATGCGAATATATGGAAAGTGGCATGTTTATCTCATCTTATCGTGTAAGAAATGAATTAGCTGCTTTTGCCACATTATTTAGCTATACAATACACAAGTAGAATTCGAAAGAGCAAACTTTTGTATTGCTTCATTGTTCGCCAGAAAAAACTTTCCCGTTCACTTTTTGAGGTTTGCTTTCACTCTCGTTTTTTTTTGCTTTGTTAATAGGATTAAAAAAGTTTATTTTCAAAAGAATTTATATTAGCTTTAACGCTATAGCACAATATGTGGATGATATTTATTTGGATCAATTTTCTTTTGTTAGAATTGGGATCAAAATATTTACTTCTTATTGATTTTGAGGGAAATTGAAAAAGTTAAAGGTTGTTTCATTAGAAAAAGTAGTCTTTAAATATTTTTGTAAATTATTTCAAATTTAATGGATTTTATGATTTGAGTTTTTTTAGATTAATAGAATTAATGTATTTGATTAAAATTAGTTCATGTAATAATATTAATTTGCAAGTTTATTATAAATGAAGTTCAGAACCACCTATTATGAATACACAATTTATTGAAAATATTTAATTTATATTTAACGGTTTTATTAGATTCAAATTAGATAATAATGCTAAAATCTAGGTGGTCTCAAGCTCAAAATGTGACCGTTTAAAAAATTTAATTTCAAATCTTCTATCTCTTTTGTATATCTTTCTCTTTTTAATTTTCACCTTCTTCGAAAAAAAATTGTTTTGATTATGAAATTTCAGCTAGTTTCTTATAAACTCATATCATTTTTGAATTATTTCTTAATCTTTAGATACTGGAGATAGTTTTTTATTACAAAATATAAAATGGAACAACTTGTATAAGTCATTTCCGAAATTGCAACTGTTTTTATTTCAAATATATTTCGAAAAAGTGTAGTTAAGCCCCTTAAAAAAGAGAATTTCGAAAAAAATTCGGAATTCTCTTTTTGGCTTTCGGAATTCTCTTTTTGAATTTAACGGACGGCTTGAGACCATTTAGGCTAAAATAAAATATTTTTAAAATATAGTTTAAAGAATTTTATAGTTAAAATTTGCCGAGTTTTCAATTTAACAGTTCAAATTTAATTTTTGAAATTTATTGGAAAATTTCCAAATTTAATATAAAAATCTCATAAAATCCTCTTTTTTGATGACTAAAAAGAATGTGTAAGGAGAATATAAAGATAAAGTAGTCTATAAAGACGCCATAAATCATGTAATACATTCGAAAAGTGATTTATTCGCTTGTCCATATCGCTAACATACAATCTACACATTTTTTTACGATACATAAAGAATTTTCAATTTTTTTCTTCTTTTTTGCTCATGCATGCTGTTGTTTTACCCTTTTACTCCTACCACAATCCTTTCCGGTGAGAAGAATGAAAATTCAAAGTCAAAATATACAAAGAAATTTTTCTTGCTATCCGGTTTATAAGCCGATTTTAAAAATATTTTTTCAAACTCGTGGAAAATGAAAATCACGATCATAAGGAAAGAAAATAAATTTCTGTTAGCTTCAATGAGAAGAAGCTTTATTAAAGTCTCGTTTTTTTTTTAATTTTCTCAATACAAATAGACTTCATTCTTGTTTGCGTATGAAATTTTTTCTTTTTCTATTTTTCTTACTTACTTACTTACTTCTGTGAAGAAAATTTATGTTTATAATAAACTTTTGAAGCTTATTTTACTTTGTATTAAGTAAAAAGTTTTAGTTTGTCAGTTTGCCTAATTTTTTGAAAATTTTAATAAATTTTTAATTCAAATGAAAAATTTTTCATTAAAAAATTTGCATATGATAAAACTAAAGAGATAGAAACTTAGACAATTAAATTTGGCAAAAATAGGGAAAAAGTTTTCATGTCACATTTTCTAAATATTTCATTATTTATAGTCTCGAAATGAATATAATGTAATAAATAATGACATCTGTAATGATCTACTAACCTGTTTAAAAGCTGACACAACTCATTTATAATAACTGTAAACAGTTTTTTGTGCAACAGAATATGACACATGTTACAAATAGTCGAAAATAGGCTAAATTTGACAAAAAATTGTCTGTTATTAAAGAAATTAACTTTTTAATAGACTTTAAAAATCTTTCGTTTTTCAAATTTAAGATTATCCTTATTTTCCAATTTAGATTAGTTTAAAAGAAAAATATTTGTTTAAAAAAAGCGCTTTCAGGTCATTTAAGCAAAAAATTTCTTTTCAAGTTGATATTTTGTGGGAGTTTCAAATGCATCAAGAAAAATTCCATGAATAATATCAAATTATTCTGCTTTCTACATCAATTTCTCGTCTTATGTGCACATAATTTGTGGTTTTTTACTAAAAGATTTTTTTCTCTCTTTACAGCTCCAAAACAAGCAGCAACATCCAATTACTTTTCTCTCCTCTTCATCACTACTGCACTCGTTGTCATCGTCTACCTAGCAAGTAACGAACAAAGTTTTATGCTTAATGAAAGTTGATAAGTTTTGTAAGTATTCATGTCTCATTATATGAAAGTTTATGCAAGTAATTAATATAAATATAATTATGATATATTAAGAGAAAAAACAAATGATGTTAAAATGATATGATTCTTTTAAAGAATTTAAAAACACACAGCATAAAAAAACTAAATCAATTGTAAAATAATAAAGCGCTAAATATGAAGTTAATGACATTATGTACTTGTGATTGTGATGCTGGATTTAAAAAATAAAAGTTCCACATCACAACAATAACAATTGCAATTCACTCTGTATGTAAAATATTTAAAATCTTTCTTTTAATAAAAAATAATGATAAAAAAATATGAACAGAAATTTCTTTAAAAATTAGTTTTTTGCACAATTGTTATTTATTTTTAATGAAAATTATGAAGAAAGGGAAAAAAATTGTTAACAAAAAGCAATTTTTTATTTATTTTAAAAAGAATATTAAGAAAGTGTAAAGAAATGGCCAAAATAATTTTTCATTGCGAGTAGATTGAGTTTTAAAAATAAAAACTTTTTAAAAATTCGATGAAAATAATATTTTTATAAAAGTTTTTTAATTTCAAAATGTGAAAGTAAAACTGTTTTTAATATTTTCGGTTAAGTTTTTAGCTTCTTTATGACTAATTAAATTTTAAATTTTTCCAGCCATCTTTAAATTATTTAATTCTATTTTTAGCAATATAATATTCAATTTTAAGTTTATTAAATTAATCAGGAAAAGAAAAAAATTCTGACTTTTCTTTCTAATTTATTTCCTTTTAAGTGCTTTTCTCCCTGAAAATAAACAATTAATTATTAGTTTATTTAACCTTTTAATAAAAAGCTTAAGTGTCCTAGTCCTGATTTAGTCAATATGTTCACAATTCCTTTTCAAACAATAATCCTACATACATATTTCGCCTTTTTTTTTCTTCTTTAAATTACTCATTCTAAATAAGAGAGCAAAATAAATGTATTAAATAACAAAAAGGAGAGAAAATAAATTTCATTGAAACCTCAGGGCAGTGTAACCACTTGTAAGTAAAGAAAAAGTCTCAGTGGAAAGAGAATAAGAATTTATATCAAATTACTTGAGATGAAGAAAAGAAAGACAAGTGGAAAAAGGTTAATGTAGCTCTACACCTTAAAAAGTTTCATTTTTATTTTTATTTTGCTAAGGCAGAGAATTAAAGTATCTCAAATTTCTAAGAGATTGAATTGAGAAGAAAAGAAATTAAATTCAGCACTTGTAGTCGTGGCAACACATTAAATGGCTCAACTGACTTCTTCATCAAATATCGAAAAATAAATGATGAAGATAGGACTTTTTTGTATTGTCGATTTAAGAGTGTAGGATGAAATGGTAAAATACACTCACTCATTCGTGCTGAAAGCGACATTTTTCTCGTTATTTATTTTTTAATACCTTTTCTATTACCGTTCATGCTCAAGCTTATTCGGAAGCTTTTTATTCTTTAAATACATGAACAATCACAAGAAGACGAAGAAAGGGAAAGAAAAAAATTTAATAACAAAAAAATCGCAACTTTTTCATCAAAATGAAATTAAATTGTTTTGTGAAAATGTTATATCATGAATGGCAAGTGAGTGGAAAGGAGGTCAAGTGAGAGAAAGTTATCAAAACAAGGAGATTTTTCCATTTTTTATTCTACTTCTTTCCCTCGCGCCATTTGATTTCGATTTCTTTTTAAGATAAAATCTTTATTGTTATTGCAGACTTTTTTTCGCTGAGCTAAAGATTTCAATATTATAAATTTCTTACCATGAAACGTTGAAAAAAGAAGAAAAGTTTTCATTTTTTATTTTATGAATCATGTTGAACAATTTTTTAAACATTTTAAGTGGAAATTCAAACAGCGAGAGAGGAAGGAAGGAAAAGCTTGATATTAAAAGTTATTGAAATATCATTTAAGGAGTATTAAAAAAGGGAAAAGCGACTTTTACCTGGAGTATAAAGAAACTGAAAAGTTTCATAAAATTCAACCTTGTTGAATTGAAAACGGATTTTATGTTCTTTTAGCAAGTGGAGCTATTACTAAATCACAGGATACATAGCCTAGAGCCTGTTGTTTCTTAATACTGCCTTCACCAGCACATTTAATAGTAATTGAACCAACGACAAGAGATGAGAAATAATTACCTCTCTGAAAAGTCATTTTGAGTGTCCTATACTTTTTTTTAAAATGAAACTTTTAGGTAAAAGAACTTAAAGTTTCGTGAAAATGTCAGTTTTAAAATTGAAAATTTTTTGTAGGTTCTCAATATTCATAACTATCAAAATAAATTTGAAATTATCTACACCCAACATCAAGATTTTTAATTATTTGATTGAAATTTTCATAGAACTTATAATGATTTCTCTATAGGTGTGAACATTTGATATTTGTGATTTTTTATTAGAATTTATACCCCTTATTATTTTTTTTCCTTTAACTTGTTACAAATTATGACAGTAAAACTCATTGTTTGCTGAAGTGTACATTTTCATGAAAATTTTATTTATAAAATATTTGAAAACAAATTCTTTTATTGAATATGAAAATACAAAAGCTCAATCATAATGCATTAAATTTCAACTCTCAAAAATTTTATATTTTCATTATAAATTCTTCCTACACATCTTGATTTTTTCTTCCCACTCATTTTTCTACTCACTCTATTCATTTTACATTTTATATATCTTATTTTTGAAATTTGTGGCCTTGAATTAAAAAAGAAATAAATGAAACAAACGAAAAAAGATTTGTGGAATGTTTATTGTGAAAATATGTAATAAATTCCTTCTTTTGCTATACCAACAATGCGTTTAAAAGAAACTGAGAGGGATTATGCATGAAAACATATTTCTTTAGTAAAAGGAAAAGAGCGAAGAAATCTTATGGAGTGAGAGAGAAAAGAATGGCACTCAGTAATGAGCGATTTATATTCGTTTTTGAGGCTTATGTTTTTGAATTGACTATTTCGCTATTGCTCTAGAGAGCGAGGCTTTGTTGAAATTTTATTGTGATTAAAATAAGAGAAAATATTTGATAAATTTTTATTTTCCAAAAATTTCCATTAATGTTTTATATTTGGCTCTATCATTACCATATTTCTTCCTGTGGTAAAAATATACCGCGAAACCATCACACCGCTTACATTACAAATTCGTATCATGTACAATTAAAACTAATGCTCAACCACTAGCCACAGGCTACTTTATTATTAACATTTGAATTCATTTTATATTGATAATTTATTATTATTAAATATTAGAAATATTAGATAGAGATAAAATTTTTTGAATTTGAACTGTTTGTGTTGAAATTTAATAACAAAGTTGAAGTCGATTGAATAAAGACGAAAAGATTTTTCTTCTTTAATCACCAAAAAGCCGTTAAATTTTAAATTATGGAAATTTGATCTAATAAATTTTTGCATCATTTAAATTCAAACTGAGTCATTAAAAACCGTTAAATTCTATATGTTAATGATATCCTTTAGAATCAATTAATTTCTTTTTCATTTTTACTTTAATTAAAATACAAAAATAATTAATGAATGATAAATATGGATTTAATATACCATTTTCACCCACAATGTGTGTTTTTAACTCTCATCTGCTTGCTATTGAAGAATATCATTTCACATTAAACATTCCGCCAATAAATATTTGAAAAATTGATATAAAACTCAAATATTGTTCGATTTATTAATGCAAACACACATGAATAACTTTTTTAATATTTATTGTACAGCAAATTCTCTCCTAAAAATATCATCACTCGAATGTGAAATTAATTATATGAAAAATTGTGAATGTGTAAACAATTATAAAATAATGACAATTTTATATAATTTTCAATTGTGGATTAGCACAAAATCACACAAAAATACAAAAAGTTTGCTAATTGAAACCTTTCAACATATTGCAATTACTAGTGACTAAAATATTTCCTCTACATTATGATTTTTTTTTTGTATCAATTGAATCAAAATCAATCTACAAAATTGAACATACACATAGAGAGAAAACGCCTATGGACGTGAAGCTTTTGTTGTCATTGCCACAAATAAATTTTCATGTTTTTGAGCAACAAATATTGATAATTTTGAGTATTTATCGTTCTTATCATTATTATTTTGTTTATTTTAGATTGAAAAAGGAAATGTTTAGAAACAGGAATGGACATTTTGAAATTGTTTAATGTTTTTTAAAGGTGTGAGAACTTTTTTAATTTATATTTTTAATATTTATGAGAAATTTTCTTATTTAGGTTAAAAATAAAAAAAAAGCTTTCACATGTAATAATTTTGAAAAGATAAAACTTTTACAAAATCAATTTTTGAATTTCTAAAAAGTTTAATTTAAAACGCTCAAAAATGTTTAAATCCCTCCATAAAATTTGTTTTGTTAAGCCTAAAATCATGAAAAAATTCAGTTCTGTCATCACTCATGAGCACACAAAGCAAATCTAAAAAAATAAAAACATAATACAAAACTAATAAAATATTATAAAATGAAGCTTTGTTGATTTTCATATCGATACATATCGCTCTCTAAAAATCAATTTTAGTTTATTATTGTTGCTGTTTATCAAATACACAAAAATGACAAATTCACAATTTTTTTTGTTATTTTTTTATTTATTATTGTCATCATTCATGATGATCAAAAGCAAACAAAATTTTTAAAAATAAATGAAATTTAATATGAGAAAGGTAAAGAAAGAAAATTTCAACATTTCTAGCCAAAATCTATGAGATAATAAATAAAATTTCATGAGAGAAAGAAGACAAAACTTGTCTCTGCAAAATTGTATAATTTTTCGGTTTTTTGCTATAATGGAAATATAATCTGTACAGAGAGAAAGAAAGAAAACATTCAATTTAATAAACTACTGTGTAATAACTATAAAAAAAAGAATGAAAAATATTTCTGAAGGAAAAGGAACGGTAAATAGGAGAGAAATGATGACGAAGAAGGAAGAGAAACTTGAAATTGTATTTTCCGCTCAGTTAAGTGTAATAAAACGATGTTGTCGAAACATTTCATGCGAAAGAATAAATTTTATTTCGAAAAAAATATGCGAAGAAGAAAGAGGAAAATATTGAATGGAACTTGTGTTTATTTCATTAATCTTCAATTTTTTTCTCTTTTTTTATTATTTGTGTATTTAAATTTACTTTACAGATCATCACAGCATATGCTTTCCTTTTTGAGACTTTTTTTCTCATTCTTCATTGACCTTTGAACATTTTCCTTTTTATATTTGATATTTGAAGAAGTAAGTACATTTATTTTTCAGATTTGGAGTGAGAATAATTTTATAATTCTTTTATTCAATATTATTATATTTCGTAAAAACTGTCACTTTGATTTTAAAATAAACTTTTTAAAAATAAATGAATTTTTTTAATTTTGCAACTTAATTAGAAAGTTTTAAAAAATCAATGATTTTCTTAATTAATTGAGATAAAACTAGACTGGAAATAGGCAGTAACAGTTGATTCCTATGTCATTCAAATCAAATTAAACTCCAACCAAAAAAATTCATAAATTAAAAACCAAATCGAAATGTTCATCTCTCTATTTTCATCGATTGAAACACTCGGGGACAATAAATCTGTGCAATGCGATTAAATGCCGTATCTCTATTGACATCAATTTTATGGCGCTTTGACAAATTATTCCACAAATGAATTGTCATTGAGCCATTAATCATTTTCATCACTCTATCAGCACGACGTTCATTGAAGAGTGAACGCCATTGTGTCCATGGCAGAGGATAACATGCTTTTGCTGGTAAGATATGAAAACCATCACAATTTCCCATTTTAATCATTTCGCTTGTTGAATTTGTGTTGCAGACGCAACTAATTACCGATGTCACAGCAATAGGACCATTTGCTCCCCACTCATCTGGGTTGTAATTTTCTGTCATAAACTTCATAAACATTTCTGTAATTTTTTCACTTTTTTTCATCTTCATAATTGCATTCGACACTATATCTCCTTCATCATCGTCGCATGCAAAGTTTTCGGGTGAATTCTCCAATGACTTGAGTGAAATGACGTCAGTGTCGAGGTAGATGCCACCATATAACCAAAGTAAGAGTAGTCGATATGCATCAGCTGCATGCACGATGGGAAACTTTGACAGTGGCAGTTGATTGATGAAGAACTGCTCGAGCAGAGTGTCTTTGATGAAGGAATCGTGCTCGACTGTGACAAATTTGACATTGCTATATGTCATGAGTGCTTCAAGTGCTAGTGTGTTAGTAAGATATTGTTGCTGATGTGATTGTTGTGCCATGTAAATGACAAATACATTTAGATTTGGATTCAAACGTGCTGAAAGGTGACATGAAGAATTTCTTGAGATTTTAGAGATGGAAAAAATTGAATTTTTTAAGGAGGAGTAATACTTGAATAGGTTAAATAAAATTAAATTTTGTATAAAAATCATCAAATTTTTTAACTTCTAGATTTTTTTGACAATGTTTTTATACTTTTAAAAAACTGTGAAATTAGCCGAATTTTCTGAATAAAATTTAAACCAAATTAAAGTGATTACTTTTTTCGGCTAAAATTTAAGTAAGCTTTTTCGACTTGCTGAAATTTGGCAAACTTCACAAAGGTCTTTAAAAATTTCAATTTTTCTGAATTTTTCATAAAAATTTCTTACCTCCACTTTCTATAGCACAAGCTTGTCTTTTTCCAATTTCCAGTGATTTTTGTACATTGTATCTTAATAGTAATCGATAAGTATCAATATAAAATAAATTTTTGTCATTTTTTGGTTCAATTTTTAAATCTTTAAAATTTTTTAATTGAATTCTTTTTATTCGATTTTTTTCAGTTTGAGAATTTTCTAAAATAAACAAAAGAAGTAAAAAAGTTATGAGACAAATAAATAAAATGATTTTAAATAAATCAAAATTTGGCCGAATTGAAGTTTGCATTATTAAATATTCTATGACATTGTGGGAAGATTGATAAGATCAAATATCGCACTGGCACTCTCAATTTAAATTAATAAATAATTGAATTATTTGTAATTTATTCAGACTCATTGCCTATTGATTTTATTGGTTAATCGAAATTATTAATTCATTTTACAATTTATGATGTTGACATGTACTCAAAAATTCATAATTATTTCAACGAATGTCAACGAGTTTCAATTCTTTTGTGATTGGTAAAAATATTGAGTGATTTTTACTTTTATTATAATTGTTAACACAATTTTTTTGTGTTATTTATGAAATTTAATAATTATTAAAATTTCTTATATAGCACAATTTTTTGATTCTTAACTGAATCACGAATTTTTGTAAAATAATAAAATAACGTTTCGTAAATTTTAGACAATTTTTCTTATCAATCATGGCCTAACAATCAATTGTTTGAACGAAAAAAAAAACATCAAAAGTAATTCGGTACACTCAAAAGGGGAAGCAAAACAAAGTATACAATAAAACTCAAATATTTTGTATGAAATTATCTAAATTTTTAGTTAATTTGATAGAATTTTTACCACTTAGTACACTTTAATATAACATTTTATTTTAGTCTTCAAATTTTTTTGTAAAATAAATTTTGTTATGCCTTTATAATAAACAATACAATTCACTTAAGTGAGAATTTTGTTATCATTTACTACTCATACATGCTTTTACATTTAAAACAAGATAAGAAATTTTTCATGATAATAAAAACTAACGCTTTAGTTGTAAATTATTATTTTTTTTGTTTATTTTAAAAATCATTTAAAATTAATTAATTTGAGAATATGAAATGTTATTTTTTGAAAACTTATTAGGAAAAATCTAATTTAAAAAAATTACAAAAAGAAGCAAATTTTAACATTTTATAAACTGGTATAAACATTTAATTTCAAAATTAATAAAATTTCAATTTGAAATTCAATTTAAATGACAAAATAAATTAAAATTCATTTTTAAATTTTTTTTTGTGTTTTAAACTCTGTTCGAAAAGGTTTCGTCCGCTTCAACATAAAAGATAAAAAAAGAGTTATAAACTAAAACCACAAACAAAAATTCATTTCATTTTCACGCTCATAAAAAATTATTTTTATTGCTTCTTTTTCATTCATTCAGAGTCACAATAATTAATTTTCATCTCTTTCTACATTTTATCTACAAACATGAGAACAGTTCACGCTAATTTTGTGCAAAACCAAAATTTTCATGATTATCATAAAATCGTGCTATGCCAAAGATTATTGTTTAGCTAAAGAGTTTCAACTTTTATTATCTAAAATAAAATAAATTTTGAAAATCGGAAAAATTAAATATTTTTAGACTCGGAAATACACACACTTTTTTTTATTATATTATTAATTTTTAACGGTAAAAATCAAGAAGAAGAAGAAGAAGTAAAATATGCGCAAATTTCTTCCTCTTATACAAATATTTTTTAACCCATTTTTGATCAAATTCTTGAATTTTTTGATATTTTTGTAAAGAAGTTAACATTTTTTAAATTGAATTTAGAAAAATCAATGCAAAATAATTGATATTTTTTACAACATGACTTCGAAATTGGTCTAAGCTTTTACACTTTAAAAATTATTTTACCAAAAGTTATTAAAAAAACATAATAAAATGTCTTTATTTTAGTAGAAGACAAAGAAATTTCTTTAAATTTCGGAATTTTAGAAACTTGTCTTAAGAAAATATAATTGATTTTCTGGATAAACAAATATACTTTAAACTTTATTTAATTGCCATGATATGCCAAAGGCATAAAAATGGAATACATAAAGTATTTTTTGTTACTCAGGTTTGTTTTGCTATGCATAAAATAATAAAAGAAGGACTTCTTTAACTCATAATCGAGTGTTATATAAACTTTTTTTTACCCAATATTCATAGCAAACCTTTTCAACACTCTATCTCTATCATTCTTATATCAAAAACTTGAATAGTTAATTGAAAGGACACTAATAAAGACGACCATCATTATCATTATCTTCATCCTCTTTGTACCAAAAAAAACAAATTTTAAAATATTTTTTTTATGCTGTAATAAAGAGATAGCCATTTGGCAAAGAGAAAGTTACGTATGGATTGGCATCAGTTTAAATTAAAGCTCAATGCTCTCACACAGTGAATATTATCGTAAAAGGTCAGTGTAATAATCATCAGAGAAAAATAAAATTTATGAAATTGTGAGTGAGAGAAGATAAATTTCATTTTTATGACTCAATTTCATTTCATATGAAATATGAAAAAAATAAAGCAGAGAGAAATGTCACAAACCTATAAAATATGGCATTATCTGCAGATGATTTTAATGCACATTCGCAGGGAGAAAAAAATTTTAAACGATGTTTGGAGAACGTTCCTTTTTTGTATGCCTCGAATATTGGGTCAATTTTTTATATTAAATACACAAAAAATTTTTATGTTATTTGGGAAAATTTAAATCTATTGCATCAATTTTGAGAATTGCACCGAATGGTTTTTGTCATAAATTTCATGATAAATGGCATGTGAATTTATGATTATGATGTTTATGGCCAATTTCTCTAGAAGCATGTTCATTATAAAAAGTAAAATTTGTGGTTTTGATTTGTGATTTAGTTGCATTTTGCAATTTTAAATTATTAAAAGATTTCCTTTTTAAAGTGAAAAAATAATTTTCATAAATTATTCATGCACAAAAGGTTTGTTGACAAAAGCTGATTGCATTTTGCGGAGAAAAGGGTGAAGATGAAATTTTTATGGTAAATGCCACTTAATAATTCATTCAAAATGGACCTTCTTCACTTTTTTATGTGCAGATGATTTTCAAACTTTTTATTGAGTGAGAAAAAATAAATTTTAGAAAAATTTTGATTTAATGACTTGTTTCATCAAAAAATTTACAACTTTTATTTTTGATCTTATAGCATTGATTTTCAATAAAATTTTAAATTATTTGTTAAAACCTAAAATTTCTTTTTTACACCCTTGAGGTATTACTTTAAGTTTCATAAAATATATCGACGGATTCGCCAATGAGGCAGACAAAAGAGCGAAAATATGATCTTTTTGCTATTAAAGTAATGAAACAACATTGAAATATATCATTTTTAAAGATAAAATATAAAAGATGTAAAGTAAAGTGTTTAAAGAAAGAATAAGAACTTAAAAAGATAAAGCAGCATGTTGAGAAAAGGTTCTTCTCTGGAAACGCTATTAAAGAAAAATCAACCTTCTGTGAATTACAAATTAAGTTACAATGTTTGTAAAATTGCTATTTATGAAAAATTTATATTGACATGTGTTATTGTACTTAATTTTGTATCAAAAAATTTATTTTATTTTTCTTGTAAAAAATTTATAGAAAATAAAGCAGCAAAATATTGATAAAAGACATTAAGAAGAAATCTTTTTCTCTCATTATATTTTTTAATAATAAAAATTAAAAAGTCTAAAGTTCACCCTATCATTTCAAAATGTTTGTTCAATTGCTACAGGATACATTTAATCTATTCCCAACAATTCACATTCACCATGAAATCACGTATCACATGAAAATAGAAGAAGAAGGACTTTTTGGTTTTCTCTCTCACTCTTTTTATGTCAAATTTTAATGGAATCGAATAGCAATTGCAGTAGATAAGAAAATCCAATAAAAGAAAGCGAGTGAAATATCTTATTTGCAAGCATATCAAGTTTTATGCAGCTAAAAACCTGATTTCACCTATGCTACATGGGGTGTATTAAAATGGCAGCAGATAAATGGAAACATTTATTTAAATCGAGAAACTTTTTTCACTAAAATACTTAGAAACACTTGCGTTTTTTCTTCTCAACACAATTTGCACGTCATCGACTGCAGGAGTCTGTTTATAGCTAACACAACAGCTGAATAAACAAACTTCCAGTGGAATTGTCAAATTCGGAGCAACAAATTAAAAATGTTGTTTCAGTTTTATCGTGAAATTTAAGGCAGAATGAAGTTTTTAATTTTTATCTCAACATTTGTCTTCGTTTTTCTATCTTCAGTACAAGTAATTGATGCACAATGTCCGAATGTGTATTTTTACTTCATCGGAAATAATTTGAATGATTACAAAAATATGACAGACACAAGCAACTTCAAATCACTCACAAGCACTTATTATGATGCTAGCAAAACAACAGTTTTTTATACTGGTGGTTGGATACTCAATTACTCATCATTTGATGTTCAAACTGTCATGGGCGCTTACCTTGCGACTAGACGAAGCACTCATAATTTGGTTTACGTTGATTGGTCATTTTATAGCAAAGACCTTTATTTTGTTCCAATGATTATGAATTTAGACTGTGTAAGATATTAAAAAGGATTTGAAAATGAATTTTTTTCTTGAAACATTTTTATTTAAAGGTCGCTAAACAAGTTGCATCAATAATTCAAAAATTTCGATTTGACACTTGGGTTTCACCACAAACTTTTCACTTTATTGGATTTAACTATGGTGCTCATTTATTGGCTTACGCGGCAAGAAAACTTTTACCACCAGCTGTTAAAAGATTGACTGGTCTTGATCCAGGTGCAGCTTTAGATTTTACAGACATGCTTTTTTCTCGTTATAAGATAGATGCAATTAATTGGAAAGATGCTGAGTAAGAAAAATGAAATTTTAATAATTTTAATAAATTAATTTTTTCTTTAATACAGTCTTGTTGATATCATTCATACATCAGCTTTTAAATTTGGTTATGGATATGACAATGGTCATGTGAGTTTTTAAATTTTAAAATATATATAAAACTAAAATTGGAAGGCAACTGATTACCGCAATTATAATTTTTTTGACTGCTTTTCAACTCAATTTGTTCTAACTTAAATTATATTTTTAAGGTTGACTTTTATGTGAATGGTGGAAGTATTCAAAATGGATGCACATTTTTGCAATCAATGAAAGATTTTAGAGGTGAAAAATTTCAAGGAATAATTATTTTATCAATTCTAAATCATTTTATTTTTTAAATAGCTGCAAATGATATAAGACAAATTTATTTATTGGTATGCAGTCATGCTCGTGCAGTTTATTATTATGCAGAATCTGTTAGAAGACCAAACACAAATCCGTTGCCATTCCTTTCAGCAAGATGTGGCTTAGTTTACACTTACAGTCCTTCAACATGCAGTAACACAGCCGATGGAGTGTCAATGGGCTTTTATGCTTTTAATCCACCTGGTATCGGGATTGGACTTTCAAAGAGATTCTATGTTGCGACTACAAATAACACTGCTCAATTTTCGCTTACATAAGTTTGTGAAAAAGACTTTTTGACATTTTTTCGGCAAAAGATTCATCTCAATTAAAATTTATCACAATATATATTCAAAATTAATGCAACTTTTTTCATTTAAATAATATTCAGATTTTTGTAAATGTTTTTAAAATTTCGAAATTTTCTATTTAACTTCAAGCTTAATAAAAAAACTTTTAAATTCAATTTGATTGTATTTTTTATCAGAATATTCTGTTTAAATAAATGCTAAATTTAGGTGTTAAAAATAGTACAGATGTGCAAAGAACATAAAGAAAAACTTTAATAAATAGGTTGTTATAATTAAACTGCTAAAAATAGAATAAGAAATAATTGCAGATGAAAAGTTATTGAAAACAGACGTTAAAAAACTATCACGTCATAAAGAGGCAATAAACCTTATTAGACTATTTTTAGGATGAAAAAGTTTTGTAAGCTAAATTGGAAAATAAACTTTTTTTGCGTAAAATTTTCCTTTTTATAAGTATTTTTGCAAAGAGATGGACATGGTGTAAAAAAAGCAAAATTTATTAAAGAAAGTGACCTAACATGTCCATCTTCCTGAATTTTTGTATAGAGAAATTTATACGGAAAATCCTTTCTTTTATACCGGATCCTACTTTTTTGTAAATAATTATAAGCAGCAATGAACATATTTAAAATTTAACTAACATCCTAATGAATTCAATATTTAAAGACAAATATTTCTTGTTAAAAATGTTTTAAGTAGGCTTCTGTTTTAATTTCTATTTGATGTTGCAAAAGTTTTATCTCAACAATTGAATAAATATTTGTCATCTTTTCAATATGAATCAAAACTATATTGAATATTCAATTGTTGATTAAATGATTTATGATTTCAAATTAAAGATTTTATGCCCTTTGAAGTTAAATTTCAAATTTTTTTAGTGCCAGAAGTCAAGTTTAGAAAAAAATATTCTTCGCAAAGTTAATGAGTAAAAAAAATATTTCCTAAAAATAAGTAAGGAAAAGATTACACGACAACATATCATTTTCGTGATTTAACACATCATCATCCGCAACAATAAAGAAGCTAAGAAATTTTGTGTTACATATAAAGCATATTCATAAAACCTCGTAAACTGTTGAAAGTTAATTACATCAAACGCATGACGGCATAAATGCCTCTGACAACTCTTCTTCGTTTCCATGTTTTTCTTTACCTGATACAAGGCAAAATTTTTCATTTTCTACATGCTCACATACAGGCACACGTCGATCTAAGAGCAAACATATGAATTTACATGCATGAAAAGAAAAGAAGAAGATTAAACAGATAAGGATGTTTGATAGAGGCGCACAAAATACGTGTAATGAAATTTTTTCATTTTTGTGTTGTATGCCTTGAAATGTAATCATGAGAAAATTTATTTCTGTTACTTAGTAAAGATGCTTTGTTATTTAAACTGAATGTTTTTTTGCTTTTCATTGCTCTTTTTCAACTCGCACTTCCAAAGAGTTTGTTGCTTGAATAAACATAAACGCACAAATTTTTAAAACATTTTTGAGCTTATTAAATCATCACACACATTTGAAAGCAAATATTTTTCATTTGATTAAATTTAATTGATTTCGTTTCATGTGAAATTAAATTTTTGTTTGATTTGCCTTGTGGCATCAATGTTTAATGATTTATTGCTCCTGTTCATGGTATTAAGTACTTTATTTTATTTGTTTTAATTGTTATTAAATTGATTTCATATAGGTTAATTTGCTTTTGATATTTGTTATATTTCTAGGAAATTTGAACTTTATTTTGTAAATTTTGTGCTTTTATTTGTGAAAACATTTATGTTACATGTTATAAATTAATTATATAGCTTGTTTGGTATGTTTGAATGAAGCATTTCAGCTTGTTGAATAGAATAAAGGTAGAAATTGTAGAATTATGTTTTCTTAAAAATTCTTGATCCAAATCACTGTTTCATGCTTTTAACAATTGCTTTCTATTTAAATATAATTTTTAGAACATATTTACAAATTATTTTCACTAAAAAAATTTCAAACGTAGAAATTTTCAAAAGCAATAAAAACAAATTTTTATCTACATAGAATTTTTTGCATCTTTAATTTTTGCAATAGTCGAAAAATTTAATATAAAATTTCTTGACAAAACTCGTCAGCTTTATGTCGTATTAACCATAAGACCTTCCTTCCAATGAACATGATATTCAATTTTCCTCAAATCTAATTTATATCTAATTCTCTCATTTTCTACTACAAAATCCACAAAGCCACAAAAAATTTTACTACCCAAAAAAAAAAATTTGAAAATTCAATTAAAAATTCCAAAGGAAGAAAAAAATTTCATCACATTTTATCCCATAAATTCCCTAAAATCAACAAAATTGTTCAAGAAAAAGACAGATTACATTTTTTAGCTTGAAATTCAAAGAATTTTAAAATCTAATAAAAAAAACTTTTCTTTCCTTTCTGATCTCTTTTCCAAATAAACATAAAATTTATTTTATTACCATTTAAGGAATTCTTCCCGTTGCTTTTTCTTTAAGTATTCATTTTATAGCACTCACAAACAATGACACAATAAAAAGTAAGGAAAAATTCTAACTTTTTTACCAAGAAGAGAAACGTGATGGAAATGGAAAAACTTTCAAATATTTGCCACAATTTATGGTTCGTTAAACAGTTTTTTGTTGCTTCTACTACTAATGTTCGCCCTGCACGAGACGACAAATAGTCGTATTTTACTTATTGCAAAAAAAAAGAAGTGAAAATCGTCAGTCGTGCATTTCATGCTGTAGTTCAAGGAAACGATTTGTAATTTAAACTTTTTTTTGTCTACATAAGAAGAAACAAAAAGAAAGATTTCTTGTTTTCTTTTTCTCCCATTGCTAATTAAACTTTATGCTACAAGTAATAAATTAAAATTTCTTTTTTTGCGCTTCCTCCTTATCGCATCACACGCCAACAGTATGATGTTAACAAGCGAGCATGGAAAATGGTAATAATTCATTGAAAAAAAAGATAGAAAATGAAGCATGAAGCACTGTGTGTGGCGTTAAGACGTGAATAAACTTAAACAATTTTTATATAAGCAAGCTTTTTGCTCTATCAATAGACATACATGTATACGTGTTTATAAAGTTTATTTACTTTCTGTGCATAGCATCGCGCAAGAAAAGAGTGAGTAATTAATGTTTGTTACAAGATCACTACACTACTTCATCATCATGGCATAGAGCATAGCATAGCAGAGCACAGCTATGTGTAGTTAAGTAATTGCATATTAATAAGACTTATCTGAGATGGATGAAATATACATGGAAGGAGAAGCTAAATAAGTAGATATTTGCACACGATACGTGATTCTTTCATACCTTTTAAGAATCTTTTCACCTGTTTTGTGGAATTATTTATTGATATAATTTTTGAACTGGCATTTTTAGTTATATTTCAAGATCTGAAAAGTCTTTGATTACAATTTTATTTGTATAGAGAAAACAAAAAGTTTTCAGGCTTTGGATAATTTTTAAAAAGATGTGAAATTTTTTAAATAATCAAATAATTTATCAACAGTTTGTATCCTATAACAATTTTTGAAATATTTTTACTATTAATCTTTTTTACTTTTATAATATTGAACTTATTGAATATATAATTTGTTTTACAACTTTTTATCTTTAAAATGAAATTTTTTTTAATTTATTTAAGTGTTTCAAATGAACAGAAATTTTGAAAAGTAAATTTTCTAACTTTTAGCAAGCTTCATTGATTGCAATTTCATTCAAAAAATTTCTATGTTTACTATTCATTTGAGTAAAATGCAAATTTCTAAAGTTAACGCTGAAAAGGTTAATTCAATTAAAAATCAACTCAAAAACTTTTCATTTCAGTTCTTTTAACAAATTTTATAAAATCAAACTTTTTTTTTCTAAAAAATTCATTTAATGGAAACTCAACTCAAATAATCCAGCAAAAATTTAATTAGTAAATTAAATTTCTTCCGTTGCACTCCATAAACTCCTTCTTTTTTCCATCCTCATCATCAACAGCGAAGAGTCAACGTAGCTTGTAATTAAAATGTACCTTTTATTGTTAACAATTTTTATTTTAATTTTCAGTTCCGCACTTTTCCTTTTTCAACCCCATCTGCACATTTACAAAAATGTTTGTTGACAGCTGATATTACAGGCAAATATCATGGCTCGTTATGTTACTTCATTCGCTGTTTTTTTCTCTCGAAACAAACGCAAAAAAGTCCTCGCTGTCGACATTTTTATGTGACATGAAATGTCTGTTCCTGTTTTCAGTTCTACAAATATTGCCTCAAGTCAAAATCTAAATTGCAAACAGTGATGAGCGTTTGTTTGTAAACAAAAATTGATGCGTATGACAGTTATTATTAACAAAAATAGTTTTCTCTTTTGTTTTTATTTATGTCAGATTTATGATGGAAAAAAGAAAAAAAATTATTTACTCATCAGAATATTGACTACAATAAAAATTGTTGCATTGTTCATTTTGTGTGCTTTCCAAGGGAACAATTTTTGACAATAAAAATATGAATCACAATTTTTTATGTTTTTATATTGCTGCTGCTTTTTGTCTCACTGCAAAAGTTTTACCAAATTGTTTTAATTAAAATTAAATATAGAAAAATAACTATGTGAGGCGGAAAATTTTTCCCTAAAAAATTCGCGAGAGGAACTTAATTTTAGTAAATAAATGTTTTTCTTTCTTTCTTATTCAAATAAAACAATAGAAATCAACAATGTAAGTACAAAAAAAGTTATGATTGTAAAACGCAGGCAGATAAAGTTTATGCAGAGACAATTTTGCATGCATATTAAAAAGTTCCTGAACAAGCACAAACATGGATAAAAAATATATAAATGCCACAAGAGGGAAGCAAATTAAATGCATCGCTGAGAATATTTTTTTTTATTTTTCAATTCACTTTGGTATTCAACGAGACGAAAGAGGCGACGTAGCTGATGCAATTAAGCAAAGCTTTGCTGTTTTTTCCTTTTGAGTTGATTTTTTTACTCGCATCATTAACGTTCACAAGAAGCATATGTAAGTAGAATAAGAGGGGAGAAAAAAAATTGTCACACGATTTCACAATAATTCCGTATGATTAATTGCTCTCATGGCGACTTTCAATTTTTCACTTAGCCTTTTTTCCTTTCTGTGGTGCCCAAAATGTTATTTATCATTTACATTCGTTCACCTTTCATTTATTTCAGTGATCTCTCACGATTTTTCGCAAGTGATTAAATAAATGTGTTCCAATTAACATCAATTATGGTGTTGCTGCAAGCAGAAATGAGATTTCATGGTGTATGCGTGTGTGTAAGTGACACGTGTATTTATATACCAAAGCTCTTCCTTTTCTCTCACTGGGTCTTTAAGCTGCTTTATTTATTGTTGTTGTTATTGTATTGCAGAAGAAGAAGAAGATGAAAGCATTGCCCTTAAGGATGCAAATTTAATTGATTTCGTAAAGTACTTGTTTTCGTTTTCTTCTTTCAAGAGAATAAGCTTATTTTTAAAGAAAAAAAAGATTGAATTTATTCACTTTGGTTGACTAGCAACATAAATTGTTGAATTGTTTTAGTTTCAATACTTTTAATGCTTGCAAAAGCTTTTAATGTAAACATTGATTGATTTTTATTAAAAATTAAAAAAATGTAAACAAAAACATTTAATAATAATTTAAATAAATTCAAATTTGTATAAACCGTTATTTAAGGATGCGCTAAAAAAACATTTTTTATCAACTTTAAAACAATATTTTAATATTGTAAGCAATTCATTCGTTATAAAAAAATTAAATTTTGAGATAGAAGAAGCCACTTAAGAGCGCACGTAAGAGCATGCTCTTCGGATGCTTGAGCCACATGGAAAATTTATTTATTTATTTTTCTTTCTTCCCCTTCTTAAGGTAAATTGCTTGTTATCGTTGAGCATTAAGATTCAGTAAATTACTGTGTGTGGATATACATTAATGCAGGGATGTATGTAGATGTGTTTTATATCTAGACAGCAGCGAGTAGCTTGTTGACATGTATGAGCATTACGCTTGTAAGATGTTTGATGAAATGAGGGGCGGCAGTAAAGTCAAGAGTGGTGGGAGTTTTGTTTTTATATTAAGGCACATTGTTGATGTTGTTTTATGAATTTTTGAGTGAATTTCAATGAGAAAATTTTCAACTGATGATATGTTTTTGCTTATTGATGCGATAATATGATAATCTTTGTTTACTTTTGTCTTGTTCAACTCATAATTTTAATATGAGTTTATTCTTGAAAATTGTTAGCGATGGAAGTTTATGAATTAATGACCTTGAGGCTTGAATGTGAGATTTTTGAAAAGTTTGACGAACATTTTAATTGAATTTTAGCCTGATTTGTTTTTCTTTATGGAAAATTTTTTAAAAGTAAAAAGAATATTGTTGTAGAATTATTTAAAACTGAACTAAGACAAAATCTTGTATTTATACGTTAATAAAGCTTAAAGTGTAACTTTAAATTCCTTTTTATCACTTACTTGAATATTGAGTTTTTGTATTTTTCTTTCAAATTTAACAATTCAAACTTTAACAAATTTTTTAATGAATGTTATTAATATTTTAAATGCAAAATTTTCGGATCAGTTGGATGCAAGAAAAATTATTTTTAAATTTAAAAAATATTTTCTTTAAACTAAATTTATTACTGTATTTATTATTGTATATAAAATAATTAACTGAATGTCTACATCAAAAAATTAACTTTTGAGTGAAAAGAAGCCACAAAAAAAGTGAACTCAACTCATCTTGTATATAAGAAACGATTTAATTTAAAATATGGCGGCAATGGAGCAACATAGTTCACATTACAGCATAGCAATATTCATTGAGCAAGCAATTAAATGAAACTTCCATTAGTTCATTTCTTCTCACTGCACAAATGACGCTGCTATGAGCATAAG
Organism: Polypedilum pembai; assembly: GCA_014622435.1. Classification (NCBI taxonomy): domain Eukaryota; kingdom Metazoa; phylum Arthropoda; class Insecta; order Diptera; family Chironomidae; genus Polypedilum; species Polypedilum pembai. The sequence goes on from JACWBX010004630.1 coordinate 53,335, forward strand.
ATAAATGCTATAGCAAGTTCATTCATGTTTGAAAAATGTATATATATTCTGCCCATAAAAATATTTGCCAGGAAAAGAGATGAAGCTCCTTTACAAAAATTATCCAATGAACTGTAAAAGTTATTAATATGATGACTTATTTATCAGTGCCAAAAACTAAATATTCAAATTTCACCTCACTTTTTGTAATCCAAATACTAATAAATACAAGTCTTATGAAAATGAATTTTTAGTTCCTTTTTATCAATGGCATCATGCCAAATCGCATATGTTTTCATTTTTTCTCAGTTAAGCCATTCCACGAGAACAAATTCACATGATTTACAACGCCAGTGTCCGAAATAAAAAAGGTTCAGTTAGCAAAAAATAATAATAATTGAGAGATTGTGCTGTGACCTCATTTTCTAGCTCACAGAGTGAGCTAGCAGGCCAATTATCAAGGAAGAAATGCTTTTTACTACTTCGAACATGGAAATGTTTAGTGGCGCTTCTTTTTTTCTGTAGGACAGCAAACAAAAATTTATTACTTTGCTCGTAAAATTTCTACGCTTATGAAAGTCAAAAAGTTTTTTTCAAGCTCTTTTTCATCTTTTTTGTTAGGATGAAAAATATTCAACAAGTTTCATCTTCGCCTTTGACTTTTTTTGTTTTTCTTAAGAGAAAGCAAAAAAACATATATGTGTGGGAAAGTTGCTTTTTGATGATGCACCATAAATGGCGTCATATGTTCTACATGAGTCGAAATGTGAAAATAATTTGGTGAACATTTTTCTCTTTCTTTAGTGGAGATATATATAATATTATTGCAAAATGATGTTGTAATATTATTGCGCATAGAGAGTAAGAAGATTCTGTGATAATTTGATGAGATAAACATTATTTGAGTTAAATGATTAATAAAACGAGTAAAATAAGCTTTTTTGTGTTTGTTTTAAGTTGAGTCTATTGATTCTGACGAATTGATTGAGTGATTTGATTGAAATAGTTTTTGTTTAAACATTTATTCAATTCCATGAATTTATAACAAAATTTCTTTGTAGTTTTAAGACAATGATTTAAAACTTGATGGAAAATTTAGCTGGAAAATATTTTTAAATAAAAAATTATTTAGACATAGAGCAGTGCGTACACAACTAAACGATATAAATGATTATTTAAAAGAAACTAAGAAGCTTTAGCTTATGTAATTTCTTAGATCTCATTGGTAACAAGCTAGTCAGCTAGTCAAAATGAATAAAATAGCGGATTTTTTTCCCAAAAATTCGCTAAAAATCTCATTTACTTATAAATTAAACGCAAAAAATAACTTTAATTTCTAACATAAATAATACTGAATAGAACAAAAAGTAATGAATAAAATGAAAGTTTATCATTTCGAAAATTGTCTTTTCTGACAACTTTCATTTCTCGAGAAAATTCTCTCTTTTATTTCTAGCTTACAATAAAGTAACACTATGTAAAGCAATGGGGATTTAGTAATCAGATTGAAACTTTATGTTGATATTCATCATATTACAAAAAAGAGAAAGAATGACACAAACTCGTGCTGTGTGTATTTTAGCGACTTCTTTCTACGAAAAATTTTTCTTTTCTTAACTTGTGCAAAGGAGAAACTTTTATACATAGCAAAAAGAAAAAGTTTTCTTCAGCGTATGATGAAAATTTCACATGTGAAGTCGAGAAAAATTGAAAAAAAAGAAAAATTTAAACTTCAGTTGGGTATAATGTGTGAATTTTGTATGAGATTCGAAAATAACTGAAAGTTTAAATTTTCTGAGATATTTATACAGTTTCATTTTTGGATGATATAACCAATGTCGTCATTAATAATAAAAAATGTTAAACATCACATATAGACATGAGTTATGAATAATGTGAATATTATAGCATTATGAAAGTTTTCTGATCAGATTTCTTTTAAAATTCAGACATTTTATTCCCACAATCATTATTATAAATCAAAAAATATGTAAATTCATATCTATCATTACGTAATTGAGTAGCAAACGAAAATTTCCTTTTTTCTCATCATTTCGGCGCCTAGTCTGAATATTTTTCTCACAGATTTATGATGATTACCACATTCTAGCAAATCATCAAATATTCAAAGTAAAATTTTTTTTGGCAAGCAGAGCATAATGATAGAGTTTGAAATTCAACTAATGAATATTGAACATCACAGCAATATCGATATTGCAGCGTCACACGAGCAAAAGGAATGTATGTACTCCATTATTAAGCACGCGAATGAATCTGCAAGAAAATAAATATTAAGTGCCTTTTCTCTCATACTTTATTGAGATTCTCACGAAATGATATCAATCTTAAGCCAGTTGTGAAACTCATCATCATCTTTCTACTTACATTTCGCAGTCTTCCATTATTATTCGTGTAAGTCGGCATAAGAAGATGATGGGAGAATTTTTTTTGTAGATAGTTAATGATCTTAATGGTTTACAATAGAACAAAATTGAAGTGAGATTCTTTTACTCAATCTAAATTGGATAAATTGAACAATAATTTAGTATGAAATTAATGAAGCTGAAATGCAACATCAGGACTTTTTTGCTTGTAGTCTTTAGGGATAGTTTAATAGAGTAATTCATTTTGTTATTGATGATGATTGGATTTTGGATGTTTTTTCAACATAAAAATTAGATTTTATGCATTTCAGTTTGTCTGTCTCTATTAATAATATAAACAATGTGAAATTTCGAATCAAGAGAAAAACAGCTCTAGCAAAAGATGCAAAAATATGAAAAAACGAAAAAATGAAGGAAATGAAAAGAAATAAATTAATGACGAATAGAAGCAAAAAATTAATGATGTAAAAAATTTTCTTTCTTAAATTTTAAATTTCTCCTCTATTTGATAAGGAAAAGCTTTTATTTTACGAAAAATATCAATTATAAACAGTGCTGAAGCATTTCTATTACAATAGAAGCTTAGAATTTGACATAATAATATTTTTGCAACGAAAATTTCATTTGTAAACTGATGAAATTAAATTAATGTAAAAAGTGATGAAAAATAGTGAAAGAAAAAATTCTTTCGTCAGAGTTATTTTCTCCAAGAGGTGCGAACTCTATCAAAAAAAAAATTTTTAAAATTTCAAAAATATTATCAAAAATTTTGTTGATACTTTTCATACAAAAAAGCATTTTTCAATGTTTACTTTAACCCTTTGGTTTTCCCTTATTTCAAATTAATAAAACGAACTTATAAATTAAATCAGTTTATATCTAAACTTATATTAAAGAAATTTAATTTCAAAGGAAAAATTCATAAATTTCTTGAATTATTTAATAATTAAATGTGATTAAAGCATAAAGATAAAAGTAGAGAAAAAATTAATCTTACCTAATATTCAATGTTATTAATTAAATTTGAAATGAAGACTCAAAAAATTGCTACACAAAATTATGAATACGTAAAGATTTATTGATTGACAAGATTTGAAGTCTCTTATAAGTGTTCAGTGATAACACGTGTTAATTAATAAAACAATGGATTATTCTATATAGATTCACCAGCTCATGTGTTTCTGATTTAAAAACTTATGACTTCAACTTTTTTTGTTCGATCTAAAGTTCTTTATTTATTTCTTCACTAAATTATCAGCTTAAAAAGAGAATTATGAGATCAATAAAAGTTTATAATTTCATAAATCAAAAACTAATTCAAAAGAGTGAATCAAGATAATGATGCTATTCTTATCGTAATAATATACAATACTTCATCCTTAAATACACTTATATTTCTCTTTCTCATTCCAAAAAAATCTTGCCGGCGACTCAATTCTCATCTTTATTGAAGCCAATAAAATTTTCATTTTTCTGAATCTATCTTCATATGCTCATTCTAGCTTAATTTATAGCACAATAAACGTGTAATATTACGGGGTCAATGCGATGCTTAATAAATATCAATGTGACATAAGAATCTCATCCTTTTCTCTGCTCTTCGCCTTTAATCTATTTTTTTGTCTTCTCTTTTTCCACCGATATGAAAGAAAGAAAGACTAGAAGGCGGTGGTGAGTAGGAGAAAAATCATCGTAGGATGAAACTTTAAGGCGCAGACGGCAATTTTTCTATTGGAACTAAACATAAAATTTTAATGGCTAAAGAAATCTATCTATATTATTGTAGAGATATCTACATATATTCAGAGTTATCTAGGATGGTGAAAAAGAGAGAGCAATAGAGGCAGGCGATATGATCAATCAATTTAATGGTCCCATCTGTATTAACGAAGAAGCCTTCATAAATATTTCATGACTCATAATATTACAAAGATTCTGGTTTTCAGTGCAAAAAAGGCGTTGAAAAATTGAAATCTTTATTCTTTGCTTCTCTGTGCTGTGTTAAGTAAAGTGCTTTTCTATCAATCTTAGGAATGATTTTGGAAACAATAAGTACAAAATAAAAAAGATTGAATTTTTGTGCCTTAAATTTTATATTGTATTTTTTGTTGTTGAAAAATAATTTTCGAACGAGGTGAAATTTGAAGATTTGTGAAATATTTGGAGATTTTTGAATTTTTCATTTGTTACAAATTTAAATATATGATTGTTATTTAAATGACTTTTTACTTATTATAAAAGGCAGCATTTAATAAAGTTGTAACTATAAAATATCAATTTTTTTTCACTGATGAACTTTATTAAACTTTCCTACCAAATTTAAAAAATTCATTGACGTTCATGAACAATTTTTAAATACCTGAAACGTTTGAATTTTATTTGTGCTCTCTAGGTTTTTTTTATCAATATCACAAAACAGTTGTATACATCAAGAATTTTACAGAGTTTAAAATTAAATTAAAGAATTGGTTTTCTTTTAAACCAATTAAAGTTGAACTTAAATATTCATAAAAGTGATCTTGGATTTAGTTTTGTGATGTTATTGCAGCTTTATTTGTGTCAGTTGTTGTTTTCATTTGTGAACTTCATGCTTTGTATGTGTGAAAAAATTGAGAAAATTTACTTGATTTGATGTATGAATTTTTGAGAATTGTAAGAGAAAGATTGAAAGATTATCATGATAAATGACAAATGCGACATTTTGAAAGTGTTCTTTAATAAACTTATGTTAATGCTACAAAGCCAATGTCTTTTTATCATTCATCTTTGATATTTTTAGGAATATTTTATTTTATCTTTTCAAATACATACTAGTACAATATGTGTGAAATTCTCATCACGTTTTTGTATTTATTTATCCATCAAAATCCATCGTCATTGCTACATACAACATTTTTAGCATAACAACAGAGGGATGTGACATGGAAACCGTGCATGAAGAATTTTGGTGTGAGAATTTCTTCTCTTTTTTTTTATTACACATTCAATAAAGAAGTTTATTTTTTTCGCACTAAAAATGTGTTTATTTCCTTTGTGGACCATAAATGACTACATTCCTTGTTCAAAGATGAAAATAAAAGTTTACTTTGTTTGTGTGTTGAGTGTGATGAGTTTGAAAGCAAAAGCAAAGAATAAATTTTAGCAAAAAGGATTAAAAACAATCGAACAAAAACTTTTCTTTTGGGACTTTCGCAAGCCGCAATTGAAAAGGAGAAAAATTAACTTAAATTTCCACTCGAGCGGTCAGAGCAGAGACTTAATGTGCCTCATTTTGTCCCATCATGTGCTATAAAATAAAAGATTAAAAGAAGAAAGGAAATGAAATTGAAATTTTTGCAAAAAAATGGGGAAGATGGTGAAGAACAAACAACTTTTGATACTAGCAAAAGAAAGAATGAATGAAGAAATGAGAGTAAATTATTCATTGGGCCAATTCACTTAAAAATTCTTGCGAAAGAGAAAGAGAGTAAGTAAGCAAGCAGTTATCCATCCATCCATCGAGTTAGCTACTGAAATTAGGATAAATTTATTTTCCGTGAAAGACTCGTTCCATCTCAAAGCAAATTCATTTGGAAAATAAATATGATGAAAAGAGAGTGAAGCTCAGGCAAAATTTACATTTTCTTACTCAATTTGAATTGGAGCAGAAACTCTTAGTAAGAAAACTCAATAATGAATTCAATATTCGACTCTTTCGAGGTCCTACACATACAAATTATTCAGGAAAATGAAATTATACTTCTCTTTCTGTCTTATTGTATTGAAGCAATGATAGAAGAATAAGAAAAAGCTTCTTTATCTTCTTGAATTGACTTTTAGGATAACTATAGCTTCAATTTAATTTACTTATGAATTTATTAAAAATTGCATTAATAATTATTTCTTTTGTTGAAATTTAAAAATAATTTATTCATTTTATATAAAAAGCAATAATATTGTTTTATATTGAAAGTTTAAATAAAGGGAAAAAAACTCTAACAAAATTAACAAAAATTTGTCTTCGTTATCATAAGTTGTTTCTTCTTAAAGTTTAAGTCGTTAAATTTAAGAAAATTTTTATTTTTAATTCAGCACTAAAATATGAAGTAACAAAATTAAAGAAATTAAAAGCTTCAAAAAAAGTACGATAAAATTGAACATTTAAGCATTATATAATTGAATAATATGGGTTTTCAATTCATTTCATTACTATCAACTTATCCATCTGCTCTCTTTCTCAAATGTAATAATATTGATTTGTAGCAAAAGCCGTTTTTTTCTCGTTCCATTCACAATGAATTTTTCATTATGAGAAAAGTATAAAAAGGAAAAAAATTTAATGAAGCCATTGTGTGCTGTTATCGAGTTAAAGTATTTTTGTGACCATTAAAGTAAACCAACAGCAGCTCATGAAAATAAACTCATTCATTGTTGTTGTTTATTGAGATGACTAAATATTGGGGTAGTCTTGTGTTTCATGTATTCGCACACTCATTTATTTTATGCCTCAACACTCCTTTTTTTTCTTCTCTCTTTCATTTTCTTACACAACTGCGGCTGTAAATAAATCAAATTGTGAGGAAAGGAGCAAAAGAAAGAGAGAAAATAATAAATTTTTACTTTTATTGCCATTGCCATTCCGGTATTTGCTTTAATGCGTAAAATTCATAAAAAAAGTTTGCTTCCTTGCCTGTATTCGACTTGTTTCTTGTTATAGCATATGATAAGTGCCTTCGAGCAGCATTTGAGAGATTGTTTAGCGTCGGAAATCGAAATGAATCGTAAGTGTTTCTGTTATGAGGCTCGCTCGCTCGTAATGCGATCATTGATTGACTGAAAATGCTCAATTTCATGGAGCAACGCAAAAGCTCATTTCAGTGCGCGCCTCAAGCGACATTCTCACTCGATTGATGCTTAAAATGCGGCAGTGAAAAGACAAATAGCAAGCACAAATACACACAAACACATACAAGAACGTGTTTCCATAAATGTCACTAACAATAAATTAAAAGCACAAAAGGAAGGAAACGATAGGAAATGAGTGAAAAATTTGGCGACATTTGAGTGACACTAATGAATTTTTGCTGCCTTTGAAAAATTCTTCCTCTATTTGACATATTCTGTGATTTTTTTTTGTAAGAAACTTTGGAGATGAAACGTGAAGTGATTTTTAACTTTGTCATTGTCAAGAGTTGATATTTTTGTCGTAGTCGCTTGAGGCGAGAAAAAGTTACAAATTTTGTGGAAATTTCTTCCTTTTCTTCTGTTGTTTGGCTTAGATAATGACAATTAAACAAAGTTGAGTTGATAGAAACAATATTTTAAGTCTTAAAGCTTTTAAATACAAAATTAGATGAATTTTTTAAAAATAAAAATTTGTTTATTAAATATTAAATTCAAACCGCTTTTTAAAGAAGAAAATTTCAATAACAAATAAATTTATTTAAAAGCCTTTTCAATATTCTATATTCAATTCAATTTAAACTCGACTCTATTTTATAGCCTTTTTGTCTCCCTCTCAGTCTCATTTTCAATTGTAGTGAACTCAAAGTAAATTAAATAAAAGAAGAAAGAAAAGCATCATGGGCAATATTGCTTCATTCTCTTTCTCTTATTCATCTTCTTTTCAATTTCCATTTAATAATCCAGCAATTTAATTTTGATCCATAATGAAAATCGAGTCACCGTGAAATCAGTAGTAATTGAAATTTCTCTTCAAGCTTAATTTAAAAATTTCTTCACGGTAAATTAAACTTTTTGCAGACGCTTTATAATGGATAAAAAAGAGTATTTTTCTCTTTTATTTGAATTTAATTAATTGATGGAATTTTTAGCTATAATTTGAATTTTATTGCTTCCATAGAACAACATCACAGTTATGGCGTTTATTCATCGTGACTTTATCTAAATTTGGGCAATTTTCAAATTTTTGCCACAAAAATAAGGTCAAAAATTCTCTCTACATGTTTTTAAAACGTTGACATGAAATAATCCAAGGATGAAAGCAATTGGAGTTCTATAAAGCGTAAAGTTTATTACAGAGAAAGAGCAAACAGCGAAGAAAAAAGTTCAGAGCAATACAGAATGAATATTTTGTGTCAACAGCACCAAAAGACCATCGCAATATGCTTGTAATTTTCCAATTTTATTTCTTCGTAAAGAGAGCTAGGGGTTGAAGAAGCAAGGTGAAAACACTCTGATTAGTTTGTAAATTTCTAACTACACATTCTTTTATTCTCTTACACAATTGCAGTTGTAGATACATTAAGTTCCAAGAACGAGAAGTAAATAAATCATAACAACTTACTGTGGTAATTGTTTGTTCACAAAAATTTCCGCTTCTTTTGATTTAATCTGATTTTATTTTTGACAAAAATTCCAGGTAAAATTTAAACAGTTTTGAAATTTAAATCAGAAAAATTTGTTTGTTTTCATTACAAATTTTCATAAAACTTGTTTACAAAATTTTAAAAAAGTTATATTGCGAATTAAAATCATCATGTATCTTCAAATATTTCTTTAAGTCAAAATTAAAAAGCATTTTATTGATTAGTTTTAAAACAAATTTAAGTACCTTTACCTTGATTAAGTACAATCAAAGTCAAAATGATAACAAAGGCATGCCACAATCTAATTTCACAATTTAAATGCATTAAATTTCGAATAGATGAACCGTCGTCTTCTTAAAAATCAATAGCAAACAGCACACTCACTATCTTTTTCCCTTTTTT
>JACWBX010004631.1:9686-35715 GCA_014622435.1 Polypedilum pembai
ATTACATAAGAAATGAAAATAATTAGAAATTCCTAGTAAAATTAAGTTTTAAAAGAAAGTTTGTAACGAAAAAATTGAATTATCTGCATGAAATATTCTATTATTTCTTAGTTAAAAGTTTATGAAATTTCTATAAAATGTTTACATGTTTAATTAAATCAATCTGGTTTTACACAAAAAGTTACATATTTATTTTTCTCATACATGCAAAAAATTCAATTTTTATTGTGAATGAAGAACAATCGAAAAGTTCTCATTTAAATACTTTTGATTTGTAAAGAATGAAGTAATTAATTAGAAATGCAATTTTTTCCTCTTGTTTATTATTTAATTAAATATTGAGACGTTTTATTAATTTCTAGAGTGCTGAAATCACTTTCGAAAAGTTCAAAAGATTTATGCACTGTTAATTTTAATTAAATTTAATTTAGCTTAATTGAAAATAGGCGCAGTGCATATCTCTTTGAATTAACTTAAAAAATCACAACATAAAATGTACCTACTATCATGCACGAGTGAGTGTTCACTTTAAAATTGAATACTTTCTCACAAAAAAGATCATCATCATGGTCAACCTCAATAAAATGATGCACAGCAGAAAATTTACACAAAAGAGTGAGAAGGAAAGGTGCGAATCACGTCTTCAATGTTTCAACCTTACTAAAGTTTCACCTCTTTTGGAACAATTGTGCAGACATCAGCATTAAGGTGAAGAAAAAAATTGTACCGTTATAAAATTTTATTGCCTTCTTTTTTGCTGCTTAAACAATTGATATGTTGAATATATTTTTAGCGCATTTTTTTATGTTATTTTCTCCATATTTAAACAATTAAAAAACTGAAAAATATTGTTCTTTTTTCACAGTATTTTATTCATGTTTTTTTGACAAATAAAGTTTAAAATTTACTTCTTAAAATTATTTTTATTTTTAAGCAAACACCTTTTCTTTTGTTCAGAAACTTTTTTTCTTTTTAGCCCTTTTTATGTTCATTTTCTCTTTCTTTTTTTCTACTAGTAGTTATTTTGCCTAAAACAATGCAACACAAACATTAACGTTATCTTTTTCCTTTCTTTTCTCCTTTTCCTTTCTTTCTATTGTTCTCTCCTCTTTTAATTACATAAAAATTAATTGCACAAATAAATTGCTTCTGTGAGCATCAATGAAAAGGAAAGCAAAAAAGATTTATTTACCTTGTGAGCAAAAATTTCTTTCCTTTTCTGAATCATCAAATCTAATTTGCACAGCGAGAGTGAAATTTTCTGCTTTTCTTGCTAAACATGTAATGTAAACAGCAACCGACACTGCGAGTTCATTCGTAAAGGTTTTAATGAAATTTAACTTAATTTTGTTTCATCGCTTGTTTACGTCGGCATCAAAGTCCTTTCGCGAGTTGCTTACATAGCACAAAAGAATAAGAAAACTTTTTTTTTTCTTTCTCTCTTTCGCGCACTGACAGAGCAGCAACTTGTAATTAACAAAAGTTGTAGCTATTAAGCTGCTCACTAGCATAAGAAAAAAAGTGAAGAAAAGTTTTTCAATAAAAAACAATTTCAATGAAAAACTTATTAAACACACCTTTTTTGCTTCTCTACTCTCTCTTTATTTAAAAGCATTACGTTGTTGTAAACTTTCTCATAAGGAAAAACTTTAAACAAGCCTTTTTTGCTTTGCTGCTTTTCTTTTTCTACCATCACTCACTCGAGCTGTCAATTTTTGATACTTTCCATAATTACGAACAAAATTCTTTGAATGTTTTCTTCTCTTCTTTCTCTCTCTAATTAATTATAAAATGATGAAAGTTGTTTTGGTTTTTTGCTGCTATCTAGCCCTTGTAATTTTGCACTTTCTATTTTTCTCTCTAATTTGCTTTCTATTTAAATTTAATTGTAGGCGAAAGGCTTTTAAAGGATGTTAGTAAAATGAAATTGAACAAACAATTTGAAATAAAATTTGTTTTTCAAAAAATAATTGTTTTTTTTATTTAATTTGATAACGCTAAACATACTTTGCTGTTTTATTTGTTTTGCTTTTATAAAAATCAATGGTTTAAGTATTTCTTTTAAATAATAATTATTGATATGAGAGGAATTAGTAATGTTTTTCCCAGGAATTCCCGTTCCCGTTCCCGGAAATCCTTCGGGAATTCCCGGACTCGGGAATGACTTCATACAAATCAAGAAAATTTTAAAAATTTTTGTAAAAATTTTTAATCTTTTGACAATTTTGAAAATTTTTATTTTTAATGGGATTTACAAAAATTTTTGTAAAAATTTATTTTACTCTAAAAATCATGAAAATGATAAAATTATTAGCAAAAATTTAATGAATCATTTTGAATATGCAAAAATTCATTGTTTTTAACAACATTTTAAAAACATTATGGTGGTTTTCACAGTGTTTTCAACTCATTCCCGTTCCCGTTCCCGGAAATCTCAATTCCCGGGAAATGGAAAAACACTAGGAATTACTAAGATAACGACCACTTTCAAAAAAAAAAAATAAATCCTTTATTTTGATCTTGATTTTGAACAAGATTTTGATTAAAATTAAACTTGTTCAGGAACACTTTGATCTTGATCTTCTATGTTTTTCTGACCTTGAATATTTGAAACTTGAACTTGAATATGACTTTGAATTTTAATTTTTTTTGAACACACTTTATCGAATCTTTTACTAAATAGCTTGGTATTATCAATCGGACCGTTAAGGAATTCCGAAAGTCTAGCGGTATGCAACTACGAGTTTTCGAAAGCATTTGAATTTTCAAAAGTTTGGTAAAAGTAATTTTGAAAAAATTTTAATTCTTATTGATTAATTGAAAATAAGTGTTTCTTGCAGTAATAGATGTTGTTTTGTGCATGAATTAGACTTCGTTTTATAATATTTTGCTTTAAAACATTGATAAATTAATTTTCTTTACAAAAACTATTTTCGAAAACGCGGTTTAGAACTTTCGAAAATGTTCGAATTACTGAAAAGGGGTGTGAAAAACACAATGAAATTTTCAAATCTTAACTGACAGAATTCTCGATTGATAATACCAAGCTAAATAGAAAAACTTATGTTCCTTTCATTTAAAAAGAATAGCTGACTCTTCTTATAAAGACCGAAATTCTCAGTCCGATAGAAATTAAATTGATCTTAATTGTTAATGATTTTGAACTTTTTTCGAAAATCTTTTAGCTTTATCTTAAATATTCTGATTTAGGATATTTGATCATGATCTTGATAAAAATTAAATTAAATATCTAAAATGTTTCTGATAACGATCGTGAATATTTTATTCTGGTTTTCAATACATTTAAACTCATTTTAAATATTTTGAATATGATTTTGGTTTTTTAATAATTTTGTACTAATCTAAAATGTTTCTGATAACGATCGTGAATATTTTATTCTGGTTTTCGATACATTTAATCTCATTTTAAATATTTATGAATATGAATCATTCAAATTCAGTATCAATAAATTCATTTTTTAAACCAAATCAATTGAGTTTTATAAATTAAATTATACTGAAAAAATTGAAATCTTTCAAACTAATGTTCATCAAAATTAATTAGAAAATTATTTTAAAATCTTCAAAAAATTAGAATTTCTATAACTATTTCAAAAAATTGAACCTCAAACTCTAAAAATAATTTCTCACTCGAACAAACTCCAAACTTGTCCTTTTTCAAATTTCCATTTTATCAATTATTTCTATTTGCCCAATTAATTGCACACAAAATTTTTCTGTCCTTTCCAATTAATTCTTTCAAATTCTTAATTACGAAAACACGCAAACACGCACACATTTATTTAGAGATTGAACCCAAAAAATGAGAAACTTTTAAATTAACCTTTTTTGAGTAAAAATGAATTTTCTTGTATCTATGAAGAGAGAAAAAAAAGAACGATGAAAGCAATAAATCATTTGAAAACCCTTTCGGGTGAACAATTGAAAGGAAAAAGTTTTTCGGTTAGTAATTAGTAAAATTTTTCTTCTTTTTCATTCTTTAATGAGATGATTGAAGTAAAAATTCTTATGCCAAATTCGACACTAACGTCATAGGGATAAGAAAGTCATTTTACATGGAAATTAATCGAAAATTTATCACGTAATTTCTAAAAATGTTCTCGCATACGCCACATTTTTTCTCAACCGTCGTCGATCTACACACATTCTGCCAGACTGTACGCAATGTACGTGTGATGAAATTTAAATTTTTTTCCTTTTTTCTCTCTTTCAAATCACTCGTTTTCTTAAAATTATTCTTCTTTTCTCTCTTTCTCTCCGTCACTTCATCTCGATTAAGTTCTGTCGCTTGCTCGTTTTCTTATCTTGCCTCAAATTAATTGGCAATTATTTTTCACTCGAAAGTTTCATTCAATGAACTTCGAGTGTGCATGTCGATCGATAAATGAGAGAATAATTGAGGAAATTTAATGAAAAAAGAAGAAACAAAAGTGATTGTTGTCGTTTATGGTTTGCTAATTAATTATTAAAATTTAACGTAGTTTTTTTATATTGAATCAAAATAAAACTGAGCAAAAGGCTCTTATATTTGAATGTAAGGAAAATATGTTACATGGCATATAAACAGAAAGCTTAACATATTTTTGATTACCCAATTGGGCATCAATAGAAAATTACAAAGAAATTTTATAGATCTTGAGAAAATCGAATAAAGAAAGTAAAATGATAATGAAGAATAGAAAATATGAACAAATTGAAAAGTCTTGAACTGTAAAAATTTCTTTTGATCCTTTTAACTCTCAATTCTCTTAATTTATTGACTTATTTACCAATGATATTCAGTCATATTTCAAAGGAAAGTTCAAACATCACAAAATAAAAAGCATTCTAAATTCTATAAACCAAAAATATAATAGCTAATTAAAAACTTTTGAAAAATTTATAAATTTCATTAAAGAGAGATGAACATTTAGGCAAAAAAGTTTGCCTTTTTAGTCTATTTTTACTTATTTGCTTAGTTTTGTCAAATTTGATAGCTTTTATTGCAAAATAATATTATAAATTTATACTAAATTAAAAAACTTCAAAAGTTGATATGTTTAAAATTTAACAATGAAACTTAAAAGTTTAAGTTATATTTTTTATGCAAATTTTAATATTTTAGTAGTGGTATTAAAGAAAATTATCATCAAATTAAAAAAAGCTTAAAACAAAAAATTTTTTTCTAAAATTGATTGTATTTATTCTCATCACACAAATGCGAAGTAGAAAAAATTCTTTTACACATTTTATCACGTTTGTCTCATAGGATTCATTGCCTTATCAACCTAGGAGAGGATTTTTTATTCACGTCAAAAGCAAAAGCAAAACTGGGAACTTAATAATGTACGTGACATAATTTTTAAGAAAGCAAACTCTGACAATCGCTAAAAAGCACATTAATTTCTTTTGTGCTCTCACACTTTGTGAGGATGAAAAGTGAGATTGATATTCGAGAATGAAGGAGGAAATGTTTGCGATTCATTCGTTATCTTATTATATCGCTCATCAATCAAAAGCGCAATTGTGCTCTTTTTCTTCCATCTATGACATTTCAACCAGCATTGCTTGCTTCCTTTATAGATCCATCAAAATGATTATGGCAGTGGAGAGAAAAATTGATGGAAATTGAAATTAGAGAAAAATATCTCACAAATCTCGCTTTCAATTCAATTTGACATTCGTGCTTTGAGTAGTTGATGAAAATTTTCATTTTTACATTTGTATCAATAGACATTCAATGTTGATTAATGTTTCAAATTTCTCCCCTCGAAAAACAACAATTTTTTTTTAATTTGAAAAGGGAGTGATTTTGTTTTAAATGAAAATTTCGCATGTGTTTTTGTGTCAAATCTAAATTGAAATTTTGATGAAAAATGTAATTTAAATTGAAAAATAAATACTTTCAGTTGTGATGAAATTATTTTGATAAAAGTTAATCTGTGGATGCAGAATATTTAGTGAAAAATAAAATTTATCAACTAATATTGATTTTTTAGTTCTTGTTGGTTAATATTTTATTTTCATAACCTAAAAAAAGTTTGTATCAATAATTTAGTAGTTTGAACAAGAAATTTTCTTGAAATATCAAATTAGAAAAAGATTTCTTAATTCTTATATTTGGGCCTATACGTTGTTTTTTAAAATGACCAAATTTTTGATTTTTTCCTTTGTATAATAGAAAGAAAAAAGACTTTGCAGCATTAAATTAAATTTACCCGTTAACTCCAATAATCCATATACATCTACCAACAAATCCACCAACAGACAATCAGACAAATAAATGTCAACATACAAAGCTTCTGACTTCAAGACAAATTAATCAGAATAATGAAACATTATGACATAGATTCGCAAACATAATTAATCACAAAATCATTTATAGTTGGAGAAAAATGCACAAATAACTTAATTTTTATGTCATGTTAGGAAAATTTTAATTAATTTTCTTTCACAATGCGATTTTTGATGAAAATTTTGTTCATTTCATTTCCCATTTGTTGTAATCAACATCAGCAGAAATGATAGAAATAAAAATTCATCTTTCAATCGAAGTTAGTGAATTTTTCAATCATTTTAATGGATTTCGATTCAGCTGAGATTGAAAAATTATTATTCTTTTCATATTTATCATAATTAGTTATCATTTCCATCATCATTCATGTATTTTTCATGTAATTATTGAAAAAGCAAAATCTCATCATAACAATTAATTACGATGCAAAATTTCAAATTTTTCCTTCATTAACAATTGTTTTTCTCATAGCAAAAAGGCCTATTTTACCTGCCTACAATGCTAATGTTTCTAATCAACCTTCATAAATCTTCCTTCATTCTTTTATAACAAAAAAACATAAAAAAAGATTCCAGTCCAAGACTATGGAAAAATAAATAAATAAGATGATAAAAATTTCATTATTATTCATTAGAATTTCATAATCTCAATCTATGACAAAATCATAAAAAGATGAAGGCGAGCGTGTATAAAAAATATCTATTCATATTCATTACTCCCACTTCTTCCTTTAGTCTCATCTTTTTGGACGATGTTGCTCTAAATATACTAGTATGAGTTTATACATAAGCAAAAAGGGGCAGAAGCAGCAAAAAAAGAAATTATGAGTAATAATAATTGTATAACATGCAATCTCACGATGCTGGAAGCATTTTTACAGTAAAGAGATAGAGAGAAGAAATACTGGAACATATGTATGACTTAGACAGAAAGAGAAGAAGAAAAAGAAAACATTATGTCGTTATTCATTGCTGTATGATGATGATGACATGAAAAAAGGACAAGCTTCGTAAAGGGAATAGTGTTCTATGCAATTAAATGATATTTAAGAAATTTTATGTAAAAAACTTAAGACTATATTTTTTAGGAATTTAAATTTTTTAAAATCGTTATTTTTAGAGTAAAAGTGTCATATTTTAAGATTTAAAAATTTTAATTAAAGAAATATGTTAAATTTGAGAATTTAAATTATTTCTGTCCAGAAAATTTATGAATTTCTTAAACCTATAATAAGAAGAATTACATATCCAAGAATGTATATAAACCTTGAAAATTGATGAGTTGTTGTTGTTGAAGCAGATTTTTTCTATTCATCCATTTATTTTCTTTTCTTTCTATGGCTGTCGCCTTATGTTTTGGCATAATAATACAGTGCCTTAATTTATATTATATCTTCCCTTTACTCTCTCATTCTCTTGTGTATGTGCAGGCATATACATCTTTTCCATGCTAGTAAATTATAATTTTATGAAAGATAAAATTGTGATGATATTACATTTAATATATAAACAAAAAGTGGCACCACACACAGAGAGCAAGAGAAAGAAAAGTGAGTAAGTAAAGGAAACATAAAATTTGTACTTTTTTTAATGGAGAACAAAAAACGAAAAAAAAAGAGAAAAATGATGAAGTCTGGGACGGAAAGGCAGCGTCGAGGAATTCGTTCGCATGATGATCGTTGTTTATGTTTCATTTATTTTAATTTATGTCATTGCTGATGTTTTTGTGTCCTTTTTTACGCTAAAGTGTAGATATGGTTGTATATGTATGCCGCAACATTCTGGAAGAGGTTGTATAATGCTTTATCTTTATCATGGTGGAAAAAATAATTGCATAAATTTTCATTTTTCTCGCGTGTCTTTTCTTTATTGAGTTGGTAAAGTTTATGAGAGTGGATTTTCTTATAATATTGGCTTCTTGTTTTAGATTAGATAATAAATATTCTAGAAAATATATTCTTTACTTTCAATTTTGTAACGTATAAAATTTTATTATTTTTATGATGCCAAAAAATTATGAATATTTTTTGCATCTTTTTGAAAAAAATTTTTCATGTAAAGAAATTCAATTAAACAATTTTTGGGCTACTTCGGTCTAATGTGCGCTAACGGGGTCTAAAATGCTCTAATGTGCGCTAACGAGGTTCAAACTGGAAATTCTTGCTTCTTGTTTTTTACTTAATTCTTTTTAAAATAAAGTAATTTACATAAATAAGTAATTAAAAATGTTTTATAACAAAAAATAAATTCATTTTCTCGATAATCAGCTAAAATTTGTTTATAAAGGTAAAATTTTAAGTTAAGAGAAAATCAAAACTTTTAACGTTACCAATGAATAATTTGCCATCATTAAATTGCAACCAACGACTGATAAACGTTAAACATTTCTGCTGATGTGCTCATTATCGCACCCAAACTAACAAAATTTGTGGAAAATTCCATGAAATCTCTTTTCTCTTTTAATGTAAACAGATATGATTCTGCAACAGGTACACGCAGCAGCAGAGGATAATTAACGTTTAAACAAAATCCAAAGCAATTAAATTAAGCGCTCAGTTTTGTGGTTTCAAACTCATAAACTTTAAAAAGCTCTCTTTAAAACTTTTCATTCTTCTTTTTCACAAGCAACACCAAAAATAGAACGCGTTGCTCTACGAAGATTGATTTGATTCTCTATTTTTTTTCTCTCTTCCATATGAAATCATCAATCTCGCTTGTCGTTGAATTTAATGTTTACTTAACATACAATTCGTACCCTACACAAACATCTATCAATCTTTCACCTCAATTCATTCAACAACGAGCACTCAACAGTACGGTAAAATATGTGAGTCATGAAATCTGTCACCTTGAATTTTCTCATCGTTTGAATGACGAATAAAACTTGAATTTTGAGATTTTGTGTGTGTGTGTATGTGTGTGTATTTGATGGTTGAAATGGAAATAGAAAGACATTTTGTTCCTTTGTTATTTTGGGCTTTAAATTTGAATGTATTTAAATGAGAATTATAGTTTAAAGCTTTCAAAAGCAAGGCAGATACACCTCTATTAATCGCTGTGACGATTTTTTACGAATCAAGGTAATAAATGAAATTTTTATAATAACCTTTAATTTAATATTGCTTATTCGAAATTGCCTAATACTTCTTGAATTTTACTATTTAGGAAAGAGGAAAATTAATTAAAATTGAAATTTGAAATTTTTTTGCTGGCAGTAGGCGAGCTTGAAAAATAAATAATTTTTTTTGGAACTGTCCCTACCTTGGAAATTTAAATTTTTTAAAACAAATCAAAAAGCAAGGTAGAACTTTAAATTTTTACTATTTGTATCTGCTATTTTTAGACTTAAAGCAGTGAGATAAAGTTTCCATCCACAAATGATGAAAGAATAAATTTAGGAAAAAAAATTAAAAATTAATTTTTACTTTTTCTTTTTAATAAAACTTCCATCAATATTTTGATATTACAATTTTGTTATCTAATCTGATTAACTCTTGTACTTAAGATAAATTGTAGTAATTAGTTAAGAATAATTGAAATTTGTTTGGAGAATAATATCAAAGCCTAAACAAACAAAACATTTGCAGAATACTAAAAATTATTGTTTAAAATCTTGTAAAATAGTTCAAGCAAAACATGTTAATTGCAAATACAGTAAATTTACTCGCTCTTTTGTTTATATTCTCTAATTATTGTCATAAGCTGCATGTTTCCATCTATTATGATGAAGTAAGAAGCTTTTCACATTCACAATACCTTTCTCTCTCACAAATATGCTAATTTCGTGTGAAAAATTCAATTCATTATGTGAACATGAGCTTGTTTACCTCGTTCCTATGTGTATATTGTATATTGTACACAAATCGGCTTTGCATTACATATCAATCATCGATAATTTATGTATGAGTGTGTAGGTAGAATGAGATACAATTGTCAAATGAATTTGAGCATTCAATTAAATTCTTTTTTGTTATATTTAAAAGTTGATCATAAAATTGAAAATGAGCTCAATTATTCGCCATAACGACAATCATTTTGCTATTTGTAACCCTTTATTGACTCTATAATTATTTTTAATGAATTTTGTTTCGAACTGAAGTGGAATTTGTGAAAATATATTACCATGGAAATTAAAACCAAAAAATAATTGCTTCCCATTTAAGAATGTAAGCATTGTGACCAATACTTTTCCATTTACTTGTGTCATTGTTTTTTGTTAAATTTTAAGCTCAAAACAGAACCACTGCAATGAACTTACAAGGACCAAAACTCGATTTTACCTTTTTCTGTCCAACCGACATTGAACATGCTGAAAATTCCTCACTCTTTTGTGTACATTAATTTTTTGCAACAAAAAATTTCATGAGCATTTTTCAATGGTTTTTCTGTTACTTCAATTCTCTATTTTTATTTTTCTTCTCTTTGGGCTAAAAATTGCTGTTTCCTTTTTATTCTTTCCCTCAAATTGTGTATCGTAAAAAAGAAGAAGAGGAAATTTTTTAATCTTCTTAACCCCTTTGGGGGTGAATTTTAGAAAACAATAAAAAAAGAAAAAATAAATTGAACGCTTTTTGAAAATAACTGTCATTTTATTTTTAAATTTAAAAGTAAATAATTTCAAAAAATTCTATTTTTTGGCAAAGTGAACTTTTTTATTCTTCAAAATAAAAAGTTTAACAAAAGGCAACTCTATCTTCATCATAAAGTTTAAAATTGACCAAAAATTGAATTTTTTCGAGTGAATAACAGCGACAGAAACATTTCATTGCAACAAAGGAAACCCTCCAAGTGAATATTCTTCTTTTTTGTCTCTGACAAAGTTTCTTCAACTAGAAAATATCTTGAGATTTCAGTGAAGAGAATTGATTATTGGTTTAACTTAAATTGAAGCTTTTGCTTTTTTGCTTTTATCAACGATTTTTGTTGTTTTTAGCCGTTAGGGAAAAATTTATTTATGTATTGCAAAGAGTTGAGAAATTTTGAATCTTTTAACACAAAAAGATTATAGTGCATTGTATTATGAAGTATTTTATTATTGTATCACTAAAAATATTTTATTGTATAATTTTTAAGCTTTTTCTCAAAGTGGAAAAATAAAAAAATGAAACAAACAAAATTTTTAATGTCGATTTAATCAAAATGACATTATTTCAAAATTTTATTCGATTGTATCAAAAACAACACGAAATAATGCAAATGCATTCAATCATTGTTCATATTTCAAAGCAAACAAAAATCAAATTATAAATTTTGTCAAAGATTATTTTCTAGTAAAAGCCTTACAAAAAATGCAACAAAAAGTTGAAGAATTTGTTGATAAAAACCTTTTCTCTGATCTTTCGTCTATCAATAATCGTTTTCTGAAAGTCTTCTTAAAAATTTGTTGGATGTTTGCAATTATTTTATCCTTCTGTGGATTAATTTTCTATTCATATGGAGCATATCAAAAGTGGCACAACAAACCAGATATCTCAGTCTCAGTTAAGCAAATTTTTACAAGCAAAGTTCCATTTCAAGCAATAACAATTTGCCAGCCATCATATCCAAAAGAATTTACAACTGGAAATTTTAGCCCACATATTTACTTAATTGATGTTGTTTATCATGGTGCAGTTACAAACTTGACAATAATTGAACAAAATTACATGGCAGTGGCATCACAAATTTGCTTTGCAGATCAACCTGAAAGTATAACTGATAAAGTTTGCACAAATCGGAATGAAACAAATATTGTAAAATTATTAAAAGCGGCAACTTCTTCTTACTCTATAGACCGTTGTCATTTTAGGCGAAAACAATTCTTTTGTTCAAATATCTTAAGCAATGTTTTGACTGATTATGGAATTTGTGAAACTTTCAACATCCAAAGTTACAAAACTATTTTTAATATTGATGAAATAAGTGATGAATTTGGAACGTTCAAGATTAGAAATATTTCGAAATTTCCTGATTTTGATAGTGCAGCTTTTAAGAAAAGAGCAACAGATGAAGATTTTGAGAATTGGTCATTGGAAGAAGGCTACAAAACAACAGATGAAGATGTTCTACCCATCCGAGCTTCGAGGAAGAATTCAATGAGTTTTACTTATGTAGTAACTCTAATGGAATTGGGTTTGTGAAACAATGAGTCATACCATTTATCTTATTCTTCATATGCCTAATGAAATACCAACAATGTTTCATAAGATCAAAGCAATTAAATTTCATAAAGTTGAAAGAATGGAAATGCTGATGATAAATTGCATACAACAAGTGAAGACATGCGACATTATACACCAAATATTCGTCGTTGTTACTTTGAAGGTGAAAGAAAACTTCAATTCTTTAAAACTTACACAAAAGCACTTTGCGACCTTGAATGCATAACAAATTTTACTTTTCAACAATGCGGTTGTGTTAAGTTTTCAATGCCAAGAACATCATTAACAAAAGTTTGTGACATTGACAAAGTCAAATGCGTGCAAGATGCTCTTAATTCTTGGCCAAATGTTGGTGATATTCAAAGTATGAATGATGACTCTGCAACATGTAATTGTCTTCAATCTTGCACATATATTGAATACAGCACTGACTCTGAAAAATCTACTGATGACTTTACTAAAAAGTAAGTCAATGACACAATATTTCTGTCATATTTTGAATAACCAAATTTTTTTTACTACAGCTATCCTGAGATATATTTCGACACTACATTTACAAAATATTTCATCGAAGAACACACAAGTTATGTTGCTTATACTCTTCAAAACTTTATAGCTGATTGCGGTGGTTTGATTGGACTTTTTTTAGGATTTTCTTTATTGTCAATTTTTGAATTAGTTTGCAATTTTATTGTTTTTTGCTCTAAATTGAAACATAAGAATAAAAATCAAATATCAGCATCAAAAAATCCTGTTTAAGCTCAGGATACAATGCTAAGCACTATGTAAAAGTTTATTTTTCAATGTTTGAAAATTTAAATGTTTGTAAATTTCTCTTTACTGTATCGATTGATAAATATTTTCATACTATGAACTAATATACTTATGCATGCGAGTGCATGTGCAAATTAATCTAAACACACAACAGAAATTCGATAACTAAACTTAAAATTTAATTAAATTATCTCTGTTCATGCATAGCAAGTTCAAAATTTTCACAACATTATCTTCATCACATTCTATCCATCTCATAGTAGATGACAGATGTGAACAATTCTATTTCTCTCTCTATGTGTACCCTAAATATTATCCTATAACGAGCCAGATAGCACTGAATTGTGTAATTGGATTTTAACGCATTTTTGTTGAAACAATCAATGCAAAAGAGAGGGAAATCGAATAATTTTATAACTAACACATAACACACACACACTTGTCACATTTTCTCATGTTGAATTTAGAGAAAAAAATTTCTCACAATAATAATGTCATCAATGTTTGAATCGAATGAAGAGAAAAAGTTTTAAACTCAATCAAAATTCAATTCACATCGAGTGACGATTTATACATTTTCAGCTATGCCATATCTGCTGTGTATGTGTAGCATTTTCTCGAGCCATAAGAAATCAATATTCAATAGATTATTGCATAATTTTGTGAGCAGCGTTGTGAATGTGCAATTTCTTCTTTTCGTTCCTATAGAGCGAGAGAGAGAGAGAGAGAGAGAAAATTGCATGAAAGGAAGTGGATGTGTATCATAAAAAATTGAGCATAAAACGCTCTGGTGAATATCTAGATCAAAATCATAATGCATATCATTCGCGATAGTGCAGAAGCAATAAGAGAAAGAGAAAATTTTCAAACTAACGATCGCTCTCTCGTGCAGCATCAATAATAATCTTTAATCGATTGCTAGAAATCATCCCAACGAATGCCGCAATGTCATTAATCACTGGGACTATGATAAAAATCCGGATGGGAGGATAAATAATTGACGCTGAGGCACAATAAGATTTATTGGAAAGCTTTTTAAAGAGTCTTTGCTAAATTGAAGTTGAAATGGAAAAAATTTGGTTTATTTGATATTAATTCTGATTTAAATAGCTTTAAAATATTTCATGAAGATGATTTTAAAAAATTATTTTAAATTTGAAATTGAAAAAAATAAACAAAAAACTTTTCAGAAGGTGAGCAAACTATGAGAATTTATAACAAAATAAAAATTTAAAAAATAAGCGAATTTTTTGAGAGCTTTTTTGAAAATTTATCATTCGGTTTTTGCCAAACTGTGAATACCAAGGAGTGGAAACTATCTTTAACAAAATATCTTTTAAATCTCTAATATCTGTAAATATCTTCAATTAACTTTTAAATTTCTTAGTTTACACATCTTGATTGCTATTTATTCACTGAAATTTTATTAAAACCATTCTCAGTTCTTTATTAAAAATTATTGATTTTAATGTCATAAATGTGATTTCATTTTATCAAATTTTTACTTTGTCAGTGCAAGAAAATTGCTAAAAGATATAAATAACTTTACTTCGACTTGACTTCAATTTGACTTTTGTTAAAAAATTTTAGGTTCATAAAAAAGACTTCAATTTTACATGAAAATCTTTATACTGGGTTCTCAAATATAAAAAAATATTCATAGAAATGAATTTGTAAAGGTTTTTTAAAAACACATTTTTAGATTATATTAAGTCAACTTAACAACTTAAATTATTCCATATCAAGAGCTTACTCTTAGGTTTTCGCTTTCAAGAATTTATTAACAACTCAGCATATATGCAAAAACATGTTGCAATAAAAAACGTCAAAATTATAATTGCTAACTGTTCTTTCTTTTTCAAATTTGTAAAGAAGAATGACAACTTCTAAGAACAGATACTTTCAATCTATTGATAGCTTTTATTAAAAAAATATATTTCAATATAGGCTAGTTTAATCATGAAAAAGCAATTCTTTAAATAAATTTCTTCTTCTTCTTCTTAAGAATAAAGGCAAAATAAATGAAACATTTCCTTCCTTTTCAATCTTACAAACTTTTACGCTTGAACTCTTTTGCTTACACACTTACAATGAATTATAGATCGAACAGCAGAAAGGAATCGAGTTACAAAATTGATGGACATAATTACATAGTTTAAAATTGAACAATAAATAAAATTTGCCCTAGATCCGCATCCGACGAGAGGAGAGAAAAGAAAATGAAAATTTTCTGATAAATCATTGCCATTTATTCATGAGAGAGCAAAATGAAGTTAAAGTATGAAGCATAAATGCTTGTGTAGTTCTATTAGGTCATTCATCAATCAAAACTCAATAGTGCTATGAGACGCCAACTCAATCTATCACAAGGCCAGCACGCACTTGCTCTCGTTCGCGTCATTGATGAGAAAAAATATGAAATAAAGAAAGAGAAGCGAGAAAAATAATATTTATGAATGGGAGCAAATGAAATATTGTTGGAAAGCATCTCAAAAGTAGAAAGGAAAATAAATAATTTTCATTTTTGTTCCTGATATTGATTGAGATGATTTTTTTTTCAATTTTATCTTCATTCTAAACCTACAAAATTTAACTAAAAATTTTATAGTAAGAATGAAAATTAAACATTATAAATGCATTAAATGTTTTACACTAAGTACTCTCATATGAACCTTAAGTACATTGCCTACAAAAAGCACTTTGTTGTGCAAACAAACAAATCGCGTTGAAAATGTAAATTTTTTTTGCATCGTCACGAATCACAATTCAGTTTTCAATTTAAATTTTTTCAACTTAATCTCTTACTTTGCTAATAGAACCGTCAACATTATCCTGTCGTGCTATTGCGCATATTGCAGAAGAAGAGAAATTTTTACTATTTGAGGTACGCGTCTAAACATAAAAATGGTGGATTTATTGCCTTCGCTTGCTCGTTGTTAGCACTCGAGGTACATTCATTGCTTCACTGCATTGCCAGTAGCAGTAGAATATAATTAATCACGATAAAGAGAAAAGAGAAAATTTGTCATTAACAGCGCGAGAGCAATGAAAAAAGCTTTTTATGGTTGGTGGGAAATATCTGCATAATTAAACGCGCAAAATGTACATTTTATTGTATTAAAATGAAAGAATTTGAAAGCATTTTTATGTCATTACTGTTGTAATAATGGTTCTGCAAATTTTTACAATTTAAAATAGCAATTTTATATTTATAACGAAATAATTTAATTTGAATTTTTATTCAGCAATATTTCGACATTTTATTCAGCAAAATTCAGCTATAATTACTTTTTGTTCAGTTAATTTAGTTTCAGAACTTTTTATCAAAAAAATCTTGAAAAAACAAAAATATGTTACGTTTTATGTTTAGTTTTTACTGAACACAAGAAAGCATATGTACTTTTGGTTTCTTCAATTCAAAACAAAATTCAATCGTAAAAATAAACAACAAACTAAGAAGCAATATGTAAGCTAAATGAACAAGTTTTCACTGTTGGAAGTCTCTATAGCAGCATCAATTGTAAGATTTTTATGATGATGTGCTTTTTATATTTCATACGAGACGTCCTTTCATTTCATTGCTCGCTTTATTCAACCATACAATGCACTATGAGAGAGAAAAACATTAAAGAGAAATTTTTTTATTATCATTTGCTTGCGAGCTTTTGAATAAACACTACGAACTCATAGTGTGCTCTTTCACTCTAAAAGAAGAGCAGATGGTAATTGTGTATGTGCTCCACTCGAGTTCACAAAACAGTTCCATTGTGAATGATGAATAAAAAAAGAAGGAGGAAGAATGTAAATGTATATATTATTTAATTTAAAATAAACATTATAAACGATGACAATTTTTCATGATCAAAACTGTTGACGTTTTATATGTATGTATATGTGCGATAGGGAGGAAGGGGAAAATGTATATTTCATTGTTTAACCACCGGAGAATGTCAACTGTGTGATGTCGACATAATTCTTTTCTTTTCTCCACTCAGAGTGCGGTATATATTGCTGAAGATGAAAACTGTAGCAGAAGCAGCAGTAGTCAAGTTGTAAAATGGCTTTGATAAAAATAAAAGTTTATTTTTTTCCCATGACGCGATCGAAGAGAGTAGAGAAAAATTTTATGTTGATCAATATGAATAGCATTTTAGAGATTGATATGCTGTAACTTTCATGGACAGCTTCATAAATTTCCACACACACACACCTGCAAGCCAAAGCTAATTTAATCTCAGAGTCTGATGGGCATGAAAGGCACATCTTGCCATTTTCTTTTTATTACCTTAGAACGCAACTCTCATCAGCTCAGCTCATCATTCATAAAAAATGCCTTTGCTACCATGCTACTGCTACTACTTACTTGATAAATGAGCATAAGACATGGTGCAATGAATGGCGGAAGTTTTCGCTTTCTTCATAATGAATTGTCCAATGTCTTCACGATGAAATTTATCATAAAGTCATCTTTCCTTCATTCACTATTCTATGGTTCACTTAAAACATAAAATGAAGTTGAAGATAAATTTGTAACGTATTTTTTAAATTTTCATTGTGAAAACGTGGTGGAATTTATAAACAAATAAAAATTTGTTTTTGCTTTCTTCCAAAAATCAATGAATATTTACAAACTAAACTATAAATATTATTAAGTAAAAGTTTATTATTCTTGAGATTAATTAACTCTCAGTGAAACTTTGTCAAAATCAAAGTAAAGACAAAGTGAAATCAAAAGTGAACAGAAAAAACTTTTCTCTTGTTGTATCAACTTATAATGGAAGAAGTAAAAAGCAAAGAGACAAAAGAAAGTTTATCTTATGGCAATAAAAATGAACACACACACGAAAGTACAATGAAGATTACAACGTAGAGCAACGAAGAATTATAGTTCAGTAAATATCCTGAAGCAGAGCAATTGCAATGATGAAAACAGAGAGTCGAGGGCAATCGAAAATGAAGTTATAAAAGCTCATTTCTTGATAAAAACCTGAACAAGTTCTTATTATTGCTGTTTGCTCTCAAAAGAGAAAGAAAAGACAAATGGAAGAAATCTTTTACATTTCCTTCTGCTACTTCATAGGAAACATGAACAAACTACAAAGAATCAGCAGAAATTAGAGGAGGAAAAGACTAAAAACATTATTTTACGTTTATCCATGAAGGCAATTGTAACTTGCCAAAAGAAGAAAAATGAAAATCAGCAAAAAAGGAAGTAACATTATTCTCAAATCCTTTTTCGATTGGGAACATTTGTTTTTATTGAACCAACTCATATTGACCATAATAAGCCATAGTATAAAAAAAATTCTTTCTTGGGGAAAAATTCAAAAGAAGTTACAACTTCTGCATTGATTAAGTTACTTCTTCTATCTTTTTTGTATTTTTACATAATATATAACTCAAAGCATAATTTTTATATATTCTCTTCTACATACCGCTAATTCAACCTCAACAAAGCTCCAAAGCACCTTTTCCTTACAATGTCACGTTCTGTGATAATTTCTTTTTAAAAAGAAATCTCACGCACTTGTGTGTGAATGTAGCACTCTTTTTACGACACTCGTGAACGTGTCAAAATAATATTCTCGTGATGATGCCAATGTTATAAAAGCCAACATTATATGATCGATATTTTTTGGTCTCTGAGAACATTTTTGTTCATGCATTTACAGGATATTTATTACCGCCTCTCGGATTTATGACAATTGCTTGCGTATTGCTGTTGATAAATTTTCATATGCATGCTGTGGCGTGGCGAGAGCGGTTAAAGGTCGAGTATATGTGCAATGTTTTACATTTTCAATATCATGATGTGGAATAAATTGAGTACAAGCTGCAAAATTTACAAATATCATAATAAATAAATCCTAGGCTCAAAAGGGCAAAAACAGCATCAACAGCAGCATCAATTGTAAAAAATTAGCTATAAAATTTTCTCTTTTGTGTTTGATAAAAAGAGAGAATTTATTCACACTCGAATGGCTCTTGTAATGTTTCGTACATTATCAGAAACACATGCTGGAATAATAAGTGATATATTCATATCTCTCAGTATGTATTGCCTACACACATAAAGAAAAAGAGAAAAAGAGTCATGTTGTTGAAGGGAGGCTTTCCCTTTCTCTTTCTCTCTGTTTTTATGGTTGAGCTCATAAAATTTCATCAAATAATCAAGAAATATGAATTTTATTGCTCTTTATATGAGAACATGATAATAATATTGCTTCTAGGCCCCAACTCGTACTCTTTTTTTTCTTATTTCATTCACTTTAATTCTCGCTCATAAATCTGCATTTGAATTGCTTCCTTCTCGCGCTTTACTCTCTTTGTCGTTTTTCTTTTATGCTTATGAAATAAATTTTAATTGAAGACTGTAAAAAGTTGAAAATTAGTAACATTTTGAGTTTAATATTTGATAATTGAATTAAATTAATGAAAATGATTAGCATTTTTTTGTGATTCATTTTATTGCAAACAATTAATATTTTGAAATTCCTTGAAGTTATTTATTATTTAATCAGAGAAAATTTAGGAATTTACAAGGCGAAAACGCTCCGAGTAATCATTATTTTACAATAGGTAGCTAGAAAAGTCTGATTTTTGCTATAACAATTTTATTAAAACGCAAAATTTATTGCACTTACTTTTTTTCTTTATTTAATTTTGTAAACGAGATTTTGTATTTTCGATGATGTCTTGCAAGAAAATTTCAAATATTTTGATTATATTTTGTAAATAAAAAGAAATTATTTTATGAAATATTGCCTGATTGTATTTCTAAGCAGCATCGACAATTTCTCAATGAATTTCATATTTTCTCATTTTTCTTGAAATTCTTTTTGGAATTTTTGCTTCTAAATAAAGAAACTCAGAAATTTTGTTGAAACTATAAAAAAAATAACAACTTTTCTTTTCTTTTTATAAGAATCATATAAAATACAACAAGAAAGAAAATTCTCACAATATCTTTTATTTTGACCTCAAACTTTATTTCCATATTATTTTTATGACAAAATTGCAATAGTTTCATCAACAGCAACATTTTGATCAAGAGCAATAGCAGTAAAATAACCAAACAATATTTTATTAGCTGATAACATATTCTTTCATTTTCATAGGCATCCCTTGCATTCTTCTTCACTTGAAAAACTTTATTTTAAATGTCAAAGATATAAAAGAAGATGGAATATATGAGTTTTATACATGAGTGTCATTTCTTACACATTCATGCGATGGCAATTGCTACAATATTCTCATATTTTTACGATTTCATGTTCTTTCAAATATTAAAATGATAAAGAAGGAGGAAAAAGCAGCCAGCCTGTATAGAGAGATAAATATACAATGTAGGCTACCTTTTTTCATACTCACACTTTTATTTTACATATTGCATGTTACAGCCTCTTTTAACATTACATTACACTCTTCTCTCTCAAGAGTGAAAAGGAAAGAGTGCGAGATGATGTAAATTTATGATGTTTACATGTAAGTGAAGAGAAATAAAAAAATACATAATGAAAAATGAATTTCTTGGGTATTCTATTTACAACTTCATTTCTCGTGAGACACATATTGAGTTTGAAAAGAGTGAAAACACGCTTCTTTTACCCCCCTTTTTCTTTTTCTTTTTTTTTTTTGTTAAAAATATATTGCAGTTAATTTGAATAAATTGAAAAATTTCCTCAACATTTTACTTCTTTTATTCGTTGATTTTTGTTACTATGATATGTTAAAAAAATTTTCTATAAAAAGTAAAATAATTCATCAATAAATAAAATTCTTTATTAATTAAGATACTCTGCCTATTCAAATAATTTTTATAAACAAATCTCATTTAGTAGTTTAATTAATAAGCTTGCAATTATTTACAACAGAATTGTAAGACTGCTGCTCTGTAGCTTTTGACTAAGCTAAAAAGTAGATTTTACTTTCATAATTCTGGTTCTGGTTAACAACTCATCATCATAAATATATTTTTGACCTCAGATTGTATAATTAAGACTCATCTTTCTATCTGTCATGAAATTCTTTTAATCTCTTTTTTAAAACTCACAAAATTTTGTAAAAATAAAAAGAGTTTTTAAACTATTGACCAATAACAGACAATAGCAAATAAAAGCAAAAGAAATAAGTCATAAAAAATTATTTTTTATATCAAAAATTTTAAATTTGAGATATGTCAATAAAGTTTATATTCTTCTCCTTTCTTATTCAAAATTCATAAAATAAGTAAAGATTAAAGTGTTTAAAATTCAATAAGCTTAAGGAAGAAAGATGAGTTGCTTGCAATTTTAATAACATTTTATGTTCATGCACATGCAGAAGTTTACATTAACCAAATGATTTCCATTTATTATCTTTTCCTGCTTCATGAATCATGCACATCATATAGCAATATCCTTTAAGACGACAACAGCAGCAGTCAAAGTAAGAGGAACAATATTGAAGACAACTGCATTAAAAGAAATTTATCACTGTCTTTCTACACACACAAATACAGAAATATTGATATTATTATTGAAAATAATTTTCTATTATCATCATCAGAAACATGCACAATTTATGGTTCGCATAAGATACCAAATGAGAAGTTGTTCATCTCAGAAGTTGTATTATGTCTCTTTGAACAAAATCTTTTTCTTTTTTTCTCTCTTGCACACACATATATAAATTTCTAGATATCTAGCTGCATTCGCTCTAATGCGAAAGCCAGAATGCAGAAGTCAATCCTAGAAAGAGATAAAACTGATTTATGCATTAAATTTTACATTCTCGTGCTTGCTTTCTTATGAGAGAAGAAAGATTTTCACTTTAGTATTATCCCATTTGTGCAGTATTTGAGCTTAATAGATAATTTAAGAAGTCAATGGAGAGAAATGAAGTTAAAGAAGAAGAAGAAAAATAATAAAGATTTTTTTTAATTGATTTATTTTTGATTCCTATGTGAAAAATTTAATGAATATATTATTATTAAGTTAGATTGTTAGCTTTAACAAAATTTAAATTTTTAAAGTATATTGTTAAATAGTTTTGTAGGGTTCAGTATTATTCAGATAAGAAGAAGAATTGTTCGCATAAAATTTAATCTGAATTTTTGTGTCGAAATTTTTTTTTACCAATTATCATGATATTCAGCTAATCTAGCTCTAAGAACTCCAAAAAAAATCATCAAACCAATGAATTTTCTAAATTGTCTTTTTAACCATATAATTCTGACTTCACATAAAAACACCAAAAAAGACAAAAAACAAGCAAAAATATAAATTGTGAAGCCATGTTCAAGATAAGTCAAAGAAAGAACTTTTCGTGGATCAGGAGGATCTAAAGCTCGAGACTTAAACATGAACCAACGACTATAATCAGCTAGACTTTTTGGTATTCCAGTTTGAACCAATGAACTCAAAACATCATTAAAATTCTTAAACAATGGATTTTTTTGTGGAAAATTGTATGAAAACATTCTAGTGAGTTTTTCATTTTTCATAGTTGCTAATGAACGTTTGAACGTTGTATTAAATTGTGCATGAACGATTGAACTAATAAGAAATGCATATTTCTCCTTTGCTCCACCCAACAATGCTTCATAGTAAAATTGAAAAATATGTCCATTGCCAACTGTAATAATTTTAGGTCTGAAATGTTCAAAAATAAATAAAATTGAAAAAATTTTCAATTTCATTTATTACCTCTTACGACCATTAATTAGTTCGTTATTACGTAAAATAAGTTCCATATCATTTGTGCGTCTTATAACAATTGTATAATTCATATCATATAAATCATCAATCGATTTTGGCAAAGGTTTTCTCATGTCACTGGTTATATACTGAAAAATCATGCTCTGATAGCAAGTTCGAATGATTAGACAAAACCAAATGAACATTATAAGAATGTAACGACTGAAAAATTCTCCTGGTAGTCGCTTTTGAGCTATACCGAAAAATATTCCTAAGGCATTGTAGGC
Source organism: Polypedilum pembai (assembly GCA_014622435.1). Taxonomy (NCBI): domain Eukaryota; kingdom Metazoa; phylum Arthropoda; class Insecta; order Diptera; family Chironomidae; genus Polypedilum; species Polypedilum pembai. The sequence goes on from JACWBX010004631.1 coordinate 32,859, forward strand.
AGGATGGTTAATGCCTTAAAATTTTATGAAAAGAAAATTAAATTTTATTATTTTGAAATACAATTAATTAAGCTTTAAGAGATCAGATATCTAACAGAAAAAATGATTTTAAAATATAGGAAAACTTTTTCTTGACCATGGAACTTGTATGATAGTGGAGCAATGAGCGGAGGTGCATGCAAACGTACAGATTTCAAATTAAGATTTTTTAAAGCATATTACCTTTTCCAAAAACAAAAACATTTATTCGCTGTGGACATTGATGTAATCCAAATATAATTCCAAAAGTAAGTCCAAATATGAAAAATAATAAAATCCAAGTTGTGATGTCGAAGGGTAAAAAAAGTTTTTCATAATTTGTAAACAAATCATTTTCTGAAATCAAATAGTAATAATCAATGCTGTCAAAAGGTTCCAACCATCTTTGATTTAATTTTGAATAATCAACAGTTGTGCCTAATAAATGAATCCACTTAGTTGAATTTGGTAAAAAGTTTTGAGAACCGATAAATCTTTCACCAGTACTTCCTTGCCAATATGTAAAAATATAATGAATTGTAAAATTATATTTTTCAGCCATCACTTTCAAAAGTTCATTTGTCAAGCCATCAAATTTTAAATTTTTGTCCGCAAACAATTGCTGAATATATTCTTCATGCTCGCGTTCAAACTTAAAGCAATTTGGACAAAATTCAATATGTTTAGGATACCACAAATGTTGAAATCTCACAACAAACGATAACGTGCAGCCATGAAGATTATCGAAATGCTCAAAATTTTCTAATCTTTTACTCCAATTTTGTGTTTTTAAATCGTATGAATTCAGCAGCTTTGTAGTGAAAGTTCCACAATTTTCCTCTGAATAAAGCAAGTTTGCACTTAAATGTATAGAATTGTTGTCTCTTGTTACAAAATACTCATAAAATCGAATATCAGCTTTTGAGATATAAATTTCTCCTTTGATTCTTGTTAAAGTATCTTTAAAAAACCGAAAATCTTGAACTTCTTCAACATAAATCACAAATTTAAACCTTGTAAGAAATTGACTTATCAATTTTTGAGATTTTGGTGTCGATTGTGATTCTTTTTGCAAATTTATGAGATTCTTTAAAGAATCCAAAAAAATTACAGCAGATTGATTGAATTTGTGATTCCATTTTTTAATATCTTTAATATGAATGGTATTTATCGATATATCATTGTTGAGTTACATTATGACTTCATTAATGACGTCTTTGTTATGATTTGACGTTTGTCCATAAATGATGAAGTCAAATTTGATGTCATTAGTGACATAAAACTCTCGAATAATGTCGATCAATATGTTTGACATTAATTTTGTTTTTCCTTGAACTTTCTCATTGAAATTAAATTTACAAACAACTGAACTTAATATTGATATTATGAAGAATACTTTCATTTTGATTTGATTTCGCTTTTTTACAGGCAATTTGAAATAATTTTATGATTAATTTTAAAAATTATTTTTAAGTTCTTCCTCTCTAGTTTAGTACTAAAAACTATTTTTTCTAGAACAATAACTAGTTTTTCCAAGGGAAACCAACTCAAACAAAATAAAGACTTTTTTTATATTTTCATACATAATTTTTTAGTTTCTGTAGTTACTCTGTATTCGCTATCAAGAGTTTTTTCTCCTTGTTCATGTCTACATCTCTCAAATAAATGTCGTTATGTTTTGTAAATATTTTCAAAAATCAGCTTTATTTAACATTTTAAACTCAATATAAATTGGCGCAATAGAATTATTAATAATCAATTTTGATAATAATTTGATTTTACTTATGATGTTTAAAAATGTGACTCAAAACAACCTGAATTGTAGTAAGCACTACTTTTTAGGTTACAATCTGTTAGTTACGGACAATTGTTGAGAAATAAAAAGCAGCATTAACAAAAAATCAAAATATTCTAAAATGATTTAAGATTCTAAAAATTTTCAAATAAAATTGATAGTTGGAGCAAAATGTTTTCGCCACAAATTTTAAAACAAAAAAGTTTTGAAATTTTAGCAAGAAAATTTTTCTTAATGAATAATTTAGACTTCACTACATAATTTCATTAATTTACATTTAACTTAAAATAGAAAAAATAATGCCATTTTCTGTGAAGAAATTCTTATTGCTGCACATTCTTTCAAAGATCAAAAAGCAAGTAAACGAGCTCATTTAATATTCAACATTTGTGTGGATGCTTTCATTCAGTAAAAGAAAAGAGCAAAAGTAAGACAGAAGAATGCGGAAAAGAAGCTCTCTCTACTGTCTCTCTCTCTCTCGTGATTGCTTCTGATGATAAATGCCTTTGAATAGCTTTGGCCATTTATTATGCGAATATTTGAACATTCTCCACATCATCATCATATCGCTTCAGTCACTTGCTTGCTCGTACGTGCAGGTTGTTGATGAAAAATTTGACAAATGAAAAATCGTTGATGCGAACAACAGAGTAAATAACTTTGTGCTATGTGTAAGTCTCATTGGAGACATTATTCATATTCAGTCTTCTAATTTATTGCATTATGAATTGTTTGCGAGTGCGAGGATGATGATTGTTATGTGATGTGACTTATTTAACTATTATGAATGGTTGCCATGAGTTAATACTACTGTCATGACAACTAAATAATGTCAATGATCTACTTTTGTGAGATGTGATGAAATTGCTGAGTGAATTGTTGATTAAAATTTTCTATATGTTATGACACACAACGTTACAAAAAAAATATTCAAAATGAAACACAAACCCAGGGGTGGACACTTCCAAAAATAATCATAAATAATTACGAAAAATCATAAAAAATCACGAAAAATCACAAATAATCACACTTTTTGAAAGCCTG
>JACWBX010004632.1:1732-16051 GCA_014622435.1 Polypedilum pembai
CTTTTATTGTAAAATGAATTATTTTTTGGGTAGAAATTGTTGAATTGCACTTAAAAGACTCCAATTTGAGGCAATAAATTCTTGAATGTATCGTGAGAACGGTAAGAACTTGCTGAAAAGTTTTTTTTTCTCTTTTCTGCTCGCATATGTGCAGTTATGTTTCCCACGTTTTGTGCATGATTTTTATGTAAATTTCTTATTAGTCTAATGAGACTAAGTTTCAGAGATTTTGAATTTTCTATTAATTTTTTGCTGTTATTTTCTTGCATCAGAATTGTTTCATAATTTATAGATGAAACAGAAATAAATAAATTTATTAAGTCTTTTTTTACAAATTTCTGGCTTGAATGTTCATAAAAATTGATAAGATTTTTGACTTTTCAATGAAAAATTAATTTTTACAAAAAGTAAAGAAAATTTTTTTAAAATTCTAAATTTTAATTTCAAAATGTTGAAAATTTATAAAAATATCAGTGAAATTTCTTAAATTATTTCTAAAATTAATTTTGCTTTCAAAAGAAACAAAAATATTTCAACATCACAAAAATTTAAAGAAAACCGAAACTTGATTCATGTCATGAACATAAAAGAGACAACAGAGAAGCAGCAGCAGCAACATTAAGAGAAGTGCAATAAAATGAAATCACGTTCATATGTAAAAGAAAAAGCAGTGCTCTCAGATTTACTCTGTTGCTGGCGCAATATGTATGTAAAAATAATAAATTAAATTAAAATGTAAATTGACAATGGCATGGAGTGCAATGACTGCAAAATGAAAAGGAGAGAAAAATTACATTTTAATAAAGTGCAACTGTCTGTAATTTCAGTAATAAAAATGTATCAAAATGTTGCATGATTGAAAGAATTTTTATGGTTTCCTGAAAACTCAATGAGCATTAAATGAGATTAGAATGAAACAAGATGAGTTAATAATTAATGGAGAAGACTTGTTTGAAATTAATTTAATTTATTTTATCACACTTTGAGTCATTCAACCATTTATTGCCATTACCACTCTCTCTGCTACTTAACTAGAGCAAATATTACCTCCAAGGCAAATGAATTTATTGTTATGCTCACCTTATCGTATAAAGTAGCTAAACATACATCTTTCAGACTATTGCCATGGCTGGTAAAATATAATAGCAAAAAATTGGAGCTTGCGTCGATAAGGAAAGCTTAAATTACACATTTATTGCTTAAACAACAATCAGTAGTAAACTGGAAAGTGTCGGAAACTCGTTCACCCAAAAAAAGGCATAGTGCGAGATAGCTTGCACGAAAAAGTGAGTTTATTATAAATTCTTGTGTCCGGTTTAGTTCGTCGATGATTTATTGATTATAAATTGCATATTTCTTGTTGTTTTATAATATTCATATTTTTATTATATGCAAGATGAAATTACTAGTAGTTTAAAAATAAATTTCAAAAAGTTTTAAATTCAAAACTTTTCTGAACTAAAATTTCAAATTTAAATAAGTTTAAATAAAGTTTGCTTCTATTATTTTAAAAAATTCTCTCCTTAGATTTTCACAAATTCACAATCAATTCTACCAAGCAAATTTCATTCAACATTTTTCCCTACTTATTTCTCTATCAAAGATTTGCTGCCGCATTTTTTTCTAAGCCGAAAGAAATAAAACTTTTTCTTTACTTATGTTTTATGCTAATAGCAAACATTTATCAAAATCCACTAAAAAATGCATACAACACAATCTGATGCAAGAAAAAAATACAAGAGTTTTTCTCTCTCTCTTAAAACAGCAACGAAAAAAATTATTGCGACTTGAGACTGATAAAAATCTCATATAAATTTTCTTTTATGTTTTACATTTAATGATCATTGCCCACTAACCTGAATTTCCTCTTCTTCAATAAACTGCAAAACCTGCCGCCGAAAAGAAAATAATAAAGAACAAAAGAGAGAGAAGCAACATTGAAAAAAAATGATCATGTTGATCACTCGCTATCGATGATTGTTATTAAAATGAGTGAGAGAAAATAAAAAATTTTATATTTTAATTGTGTAATGATAGGCTTTTCGTAATATATCTCTTACACAGGCAAAGCAATTGGTGCTATAGCCAATCTGTTTTAAACTATCGACATAACAAGAAAGAATGAGTAGAAAATTATGATATCATAAAAAAATCTTTTTTGAAAGCAGTTGAAAATTGGTGTTGCAATTAAATTTATTGTTTTATTGGAAATTTTTATGTAAAGGAAGAAAATTTAAAATTGGATGATTTTTGGATAAAATATGTGAAGAATTTAAAATATTCTCAGGTGAAGACACACGATACTCCGAATTACTCTTTCTTTGCTCACATTTGGTCTTTGTTGCTCTTTTTTTGTGTGTTTATAAAAAAGTGCAAAAGAACAAGGAAAAAAAATAAATAAATTATATGACAAGCGCACAACAATTCTTCACATAAATGGCAATTACATTCAATATCATCTCATTGTGCTGTCATAGTAAATTGTAGCAAACACCGTAATTTCATAGAACGTTGAACTATTTCACACACAACATACAAGTAAAGAAAGCTTTATTAGTTCATTATCAAAGACTCTTGTGAATTCTAAACTTATTTTTATTAATAAAAAATGAAACTAAGGAATTAGGTTAGCAAGATTTCTTAACTTTGCGTATGTGACCTTCTACACTGCACATAAAGCAAGCGAAAAAATGTTATAAGTAAATAAAGATTGAAAATATGAAAATTATCTTTACAAGGAGTTGTTTAGTTGTCTGTTGAGCATAAATTAAAATCAATTATTGTTATTAAACAGCAGTTGCAAAGAAGGAATTTTCTTGTTGTTTGTTATGGCGAGAATTTTATGAATTTTATGTTAATTAAACAGGTTGAGAATAAACGAATAACTTGATTTAAGATTGGAAAAATTAAAGTTAAAATTATTGTTAAAGATTTGTAAATGATATATGAAAATTAGCAATAAAAAAGCATAAAATTGTTTAAAATTTAGTCAATTTTATCGAATTTTACAAAATTCAAAAATTTTGCATATCCAATTTTAAGAGTTGAGAAATTTTGAAATACAAAGCAAAGTAGTCATTGACAAATGAATTTTTATATGAAATGTTTGATAACAATTTTGTTAATTTGATATTTTGTTTTTGATAAAATTCACAACTTTTGCCCAGCTTTTCATTAGATATTTTTTTCTTCTTCTTTTTTAATAGAATACAAAAATATAACAGTAAAAGAAAAAAAAATTTAAATAGAATGAAATTGCAGGTTTTTATTATAATTCAATATAAAAGAATAGAAAAAATCTAACTGCACGATGCTGATGCCAAAAATAGAATAAAAAAATCGTTCTATGCTTGATCTGATTTTTATTGTTATAACTGCTGCTTTAGTAGACTTTAAAGCAATAAAGAATAAAATCTCTGATCATTGTCGAGTGTGCGAGTGATTGATTTGAATGGCAATAGTCAAAAATAATGATATTTAATAACACCAAACTGAGAAGAAGGAAGGCGCTGGAGTGTGGAACAAGATATAAACTCGTTCGCCTCATTGATCTGCGAAATCATTCGATATGAAATAAAAATAACTTGTTAATTATTATTGCACCATTTTCATTTTTTTTCGCAACACTCAGCAGACATATGTAGACAGTCTGCGGAGGTAAAAAAAAATACGAAGAACTGTATCAATGACATTTCAGCTGTGTGTGATGGGAATATCGTGAATCTTGACTCATTCACTTATGTTCGTATATTTGACTTACAAAAAGGGTTGAGAAGTATATTTTTGAACGCATTTTGGATTTTGATAAAAATTTAGTGTTCGATCGTCTCCACAAACAAAACTTTGATAAAAATACATAATAATTTTTGAAAACCAATTGAAACGCCACCTATAATTTTCATAGCTAAATAACCACAAAAATTTTTCATTGATGTAAAAACGTGTGACCATCCCCTTAAAATCCACTTACTTATGATTCACTACGAGCGTGGGATATTTATTTAATGGATAAACATTGTTGTATTCCAACGAGGATGATAAATTGGCATAAATGTAACATTTATTCTCAACTGCATTTCAATTTCAATTTCTGATAAATACAAAAGCTAGAAAGGAATGCAAATGCATAAATACACACAACATGTCACCATTTTCTTAGCATTATATTGCGTTATAGACGCATTCACTGTCAATTGTAATATATATAAAATGTCAACAATAAGCTTGCAAGCATGCCACTTACTATGATAGTTTAATGGAATCATCGACATTGATTTTTAATCTCTTAATGTATTAAATGTGATATTGAGAAAGAATGAGCTAAAAGAATTGAAAAGTGAAGGTGAAAATATTTTATTGGTAAATTTGTGTTTTATGATTAATTTTCGAAAATTTAATGAATCAAAATAATAGAATTTGGATCTTGTTTCTTATATTAAAAAATAAAAGTTAATTTTATTTAAAAGAAATATTTTTTTTTTTGATAAATTTGAATACTAATCTTCAAAATTTAATTTTTTTGACATTTGAAGATTTATTTTAAGGCAGGGGAATAGTCACTTTGGCGAACGGTTTCACTTTTTTGACCTTTTTTCACAAAAATTTGTTTTCTTCATTCGTCAAAGTTACCATCTTCCTGTACATTGGCTTAACCTGTTAGCATCGACAAAAACTTTCGAAAAATTCCCTTATGAAAATTAGAAATGACACTTTGATCAACTCGTAATGCCCTTTACAATTTTCTAGCAGAATTTTTCGGAAGTTTTTGTCGACGTTGATATCGAGCAAATTCTTTTTATTTTAAATACTTAAAAGTTATAGGATTTATGCTATTTCCTCAATATCATAAAAACAACTTCAACAGATGGCAAAAGCAAGAAAAACTTGGAATTTTTATTGAATCTAGACACTTAAGCATTAAAGAATCAGCAACCTCTAAGTGGACAATGCCATCAAGTTTTCTCTCACATATGGACAATAATGTAATTATTGAAGTAAAAACAATGAAGACATTTAAACTTGAGATGAAAATTGTAGGAAAATTAAACTACCTCTCAGCTGATGTTAGGTGTGACCTCGAAAATCATCACAAGCATGTTGAACAAGTTTTTTTTTCCTTTTAAGCGAAATTAAAACTTTCGATTTTTATTTTGAATTTATTTTTATCGATTTCTTTCACTTCGCTCGAGAAATGGCAAACGCTGAAAGGTCATAACATGAGAAATTTTTATAACGTTGATGATGAGAAATGGCATTTTATGGGATTGTTTAATTTCGTAATAAAATAGCATTTAAAGCAACCAATTTGATTAATTATTTGCATATTTTTTTCTTGTTTCTTTTGACATGTGCGGAATGTAAGCAAAATGTTGCTGCGTGTGTGGTTCTTGTTACAGAAAAATCAAGCGTGACGCAATTTCAATTGTTACAATAAATTTAGCATGATCATTGCTCTATTTGTAAAATTTTCTCAGTAATTAAATTGATTTGAATTGCGGTAAATTATAATTGAATGTTTGCTGCCGTTCATGTCATTATTGTGATTTATTGTTGAATTTTTTATTGATTTTTGCTAAATTAATGAATCTTTGTGGGTTTTTTATGAGGTTTGGTCTTTGTTTTAATAATTTACAAATTATAAAAGAATTAAGTTTCTAAAATTAATTTTCAAAGTCAAACCTGGATTAAATTTTTGATAGCTTTTCGTCTTCTTTAGTTAAATGAATCAGAAATGTTCAAATATTTACCTGAAAATAGAAAGAATATGAAAAATTTGATTAGTTGAGAAATTAAAACAAGTTTGAAGTTCTTTAAATGTGAATTAAGAACAAAAGCTTTAAAAATCAAGAAATTTGTTTCAAATAATTCAATTTTAAAGCAAAAATTTAAAAATCTCTTAAAATCCATCCCAGTATGACTCCATTAAAATCAACTTCAATCTACAACTATATAACAGTAAATTCACATTAATCTAACTCGTAATTAGACAAAAAATTGACGCATTTACAGCACAGTCGACACACGTTCATTAATTAGCGTACTTATCCACTCATTTCTGCACACAATCATAATTTTTTATTTACTCTCTGACTCATTCTTCAAATAAAACTTAAATTAATGATTTTATTTACTTATTATAAATTATTTTGTTTATTTGATTAAAAATTCATTTTTAAAGAAGGATGAAAAAGGAATTCGTGTGAAGTTAGTATAAATCATCTGTTTTTAAATTTTTTCATTTGATCAATAATGAATTTCATAAATTTAAAAATTGTCAATTTATTTTATTCAAAATCATGAAATTTAATTTTTTTCCATCACTTTCAATATTTTTTGATAATCATTAAAAAACTTGGAATTTTAATGAGAAAGACACAAGATGAACAGCGTGAATAAAAAAGTGAAAGATAAAAAAAATTTTCGAAGATGCTTGCCGCTTTTTGATGAATTTATTTGGTAAAATTTTGATTGATCGATCATCTAATTAATAAATAATGAATCATTACTTAAAGCAGCATTAAAAATTCATTAATTATTGACCATTACAGTTTCTCTAATTTAAGTGTAGCGAAAAAGTTGCAAATGTATGGCATTATCTATGCTTAATATGTAGTTATCAATCAATTAATCAATTTTATATATTTGATAGCTCTCGTGTCTATATTGAACTTGTTTCCTCACATGAAAGATGAAAAACAACTTTTTAATGTTAAATTGATTGAGCAAGTCGAAAAAAGTGAAATGGGAAAATCTTTAATTGAAAAATCACCTTCACTCGTTATTTAAATATTTTTTCAATTTGTTTAGGTGCAATGAAATGGAATGTGTGTAATTTAATTAAACATGCCTGTTGAAGATCTCATAAGACACCAAAAACAAAAACAATTTATCAAACGAAAAATGCATTCAAACAACTTTCATTTTCATCAATCTGAAATTTCTTATTATAGTGCAATTAATTGATTATGAGGATGTGAAAAACATATAGAAGTGAATCTCATTTTTTTATGCCAACGATCGACATAGAAATTCGCAAATACATAAAAAATGCTGAAGAATTATACAGCATTGTGTTGAGCTTCGATGAGCCGGTTGTACATGAGCATCAACAATAGTTTGTGTTATAGCATAAGTTCGTTAAACTTATGTTGAATTTTATGTCATTTTGTTCATTTAACAGATTTTTACTATTTAAAATTTATTGCATCATAAAAATAAACTCTAACAAAAAGTAAACAATTGAAAATGATGAAAATGGTGAAAAATAGCCAAAATAAAATAAAATTTTAATGATTTTCATCAAAACTATTTTGTAAAATAAACATTGAGGAATTTATTAAATTGTACTAAACTACACAATACATTTGATTTTTTTTTTTAAATTTAAAGATTTCAGTTAAAAATTTTCTAAAAACGTGAAATCAGCTAAATAAATTTTTTTAAAAAATTCGTGAAATAAAAAGCTTATCAAATGTTTAAGAACATAACAAAAAACTATCAAAATAACAAATAATTTTTGATAATTTCATACAAAATATTCAAATTTCAAAGTTTATTCTGTTTTCGATTTCAAGAATTGTTTTTCCATGGAAAAAGTTTAATTTTTCCTAAAAATGCGCTTTAATTTCAAACAAAAATTCTTTTAAAAAAAGCAAAATAAAATTATATACATTTATTACACTAAATTGTTTGTCTTTATCTTTCTTGCTTGCTCTTTTTTGTGTCTTAACAAATTATTTAATGTTGCCTCGGTTGTTCTCACAATGGAGCATAAAGACACAATATAATGGAAATAAAATTTATTGTGATGATGGCGATGAGTTGCTGTATTGAGAGCTAGGTTAAATGATTATTTTTTTGCAGATGGCACTGAAGCTTTGTAGCTAGACAGAATTTATGTGAGCTTTCTTATAAAAAATTCGCATTTTGAAATTGCATAAGAAGAAGAAAAATTTCAAAAGCTAAAGCGTGATAGTTCATTTTTTTGAGGACATTTAAATTTTTCGTGTCCATTTATCTCGCCACATATGACAATTTTGTCTATCTTTTGTTGTTGTCATAAAAATTTTTTTGTTTTCATTCCAGTTGTTAGTTGAGATCTTAACAAGAAAATTGCGAGCAAGATGACAGCAGTGAGATAAGTGTGCACCATGCATGTTTAAGTGTTGTGTTGCATGTGATTTATGATGCAAATTATGTTTCATCTCGCTAGCTAATTTCACCTTCTTGAGATGCCGCACAGCCAATTCTCAGAAATTGCTGTTCAACTTTCAATTTTCATATTTTTATTTTGCATATTTTTTCTCTTTCTTTCTTGCATTAGCCACTACACAAACACAATTGAAACGATTTTATATTGCTGATTAAAATTATTATAATAATTTTCATTGGACAACGAATGAAATTTCATTTCATTTTTCTATTATGAAAAGAAATTAATATTTATTAGATTTACGTAATGCTTTTTGCTTGTTTGCTTGCTTGCTTTTTGTAAAGGATTCAAACAGAGTTGTTAAACTACTAGTCTGTAGCCAGTAGCCAAAAACTTCTGTAGAAAGTAGCCAAAAGCTATAAAATAGATTCTACTTTTACAACTCTGTATCTAAAGCTAGAATAAATTGTAAAATTAAATTTTAAAAAGAAATAAGATATTAAGTAAAATTAAAATTTAGATTGTTTGATTTCGATAATATAATTAAGATAATTAATTTTATTTCTTCGATTTTACATAATTTAAATTAATTAAAATAGAAAGTAATTAATAAATTATGTTAACATATTTTTAATATTAATTAATAAAGAATTCAAAAATCAAATCTTCGTTTCAATAAGATCTTGAACAGTTTTTGTTCTTATTTAGTTTAATTTCTCAGTGAATTAGCTCATGAATTTTTAAACCTTTATGACTTGAATCATATATCAATTTTAAATACCATATCAAAACATTTATATTCAAAACAGCAAAATTGCATGAATGTGACAAAAGTAAAAATTTATTGAGAATTCTATTTTTAAAAGCCATTTATGCATGTTGAATAATAAAATTTTTATTGTCTTGTGACTTTTTTTTATTACCAACTGAATTTTTAACCTTGAAATTCTTTTAGCTTCATCATCTGAATTAATTCTTCACATATCATTAGCAAATAGATAATGAAGTTAACAGCAAGACTTCAAATTTTACAAATTAGCATTAATCGACATCTCAAACACATGACTTATCAGCTATCATCATTTTTATCAATTTTGCTAATTTTTTCATTAGAATTTACCTCCACAAGCAACAAATAATTTTGATCTTTTCAAAAACGTTAACGATGAAGTTAATTATCATTAGAATATCATTATGCATGGTGAATTTTTTATTTTAATCTCTCTTAAATAGTGAAACAACAGAGTTTATTTTTCAAGTGGTGGAAAGTTTTCAAAAATGAAATAAATTTTTTTCAAGTGTGGGTATTAACGAATATTTCTTTAAAAACAAAAATTTTCAAACTTTGAAAATTTCGTTAAAATTTAACAAATTTTCAAAACAGAATATATCAATATTCAATTTTTGTTCCCTTGAAATTTTTTCTTATTCATATTTTTTACTAATTTCGCAAAATCACCATAATTCTTATATGCTTAATAAAAAAAATTCTTTCGTACGTTCTAAAGCAAGCATAAATCATTTTACTACTACAAAGTGTAATTTTTTCGACTTTTCTTTCTCATTTAACCTAAAATGTGTGTATATGTGAGAATCAAACAGAATAAAAGAATGAGAAAAAAAGTTTCTTTAAGCAAAGCATTAAAGAAGATCTCAACTGAAATTATGTGTATGTTCCTCAGGCTATGTGTAAAATACTGACTAATAATAATGATAGAAGCAAAAATAAGGGATTGGAACTTTTGCAAATAAAGCAATATTTATTTGATCCAATCTTAAACGAAATTTTATTGAGTCACAAATTCAAAATTTTTCAAAGACTAAAGAATTTTTGTATTTGTTTAAATTAAAAATTTTTCTAAATCAGAATTTATGATTTTACATTTCTTTTTGATTTTTTTCTCATTATCATATGATATTTAATTCAAACCTTGAAATGAAAAAATCTAAAAAATTTAAATAAAGTTTTCAATATTATGTCATCAGTCACTAACCCTTTTCTTCCTTTATACAAGAAAAAGCAACCGAAAAAAAAGATTTAGAATTTCTTGCGAGTAAATGATCCATGAGATGAAAATTATTCTCGCAAGAACTCTTTCGCTCGCCACACACTATATGTATATGTGTATAAATAGTTGGCATCATGTGGTTTAATAATGAATAAAATTAGACACAATAAAACTACACACAGATGTACTCCATTGTTGCCATTCCTGCAGCAAACATATAACAAAGAATTTTTTGTAATTTCGGCATTAGACATACAAATCCATAATTAAGTTTCAAGATAATCATGTAAGTTACAAGATCATGAGACAATAGCAGCGAGCAGCAATTGTTTTGTCGTGTCATGAACCATGTCCTTATTTGGTTGATTTCAGAATAGATTTTCATTTTGTTTACTCCCAGAAATTGCATGAACAATAAAAATACCCTTGACCAAGGTCTTAAGTTTAGAATATTTTTTACCTTTTCTCTTTTTAAGTTCTAGAGTTTGCCTAAAAAAATTTAAATTTTTTAGTTTTGAAGATTTGATTCTAATTTTTCAATTTCTTTAAAATCTTTCACGAAATGACAAAATTAAAACTTAAATCTTAAGAATCAGAAAATTTTCAAGGTCTCAAGTTTTCTAACCTTTTTCATTCTTACTTTAGAATTCATTGCTCTTTATAAAAATGAAAATAAAAGTTTCATAATCTTTTTCTTCTTCATATTTGATGGACTCATTGTTTGCGAAATTGAGAGTGAAAAGCGAAATGAGGCGTTGATGTGTTTGAAGTGAAATTCAATTAATCATCTCAGTTTTGAATTTAAGTCGCATGGAAATGTTGCGGAAATAGAAAATTATCGCACATAAATTACATCAATAGATCGGAAATTCCAAAATGAATGAAGTTTAAGTCTACATGTGTGATCACGATTCGGAAGGAATTTAATAATGGCGCAACATGAATCTATTGTGGTTAAACATGAATGAGCATAATTTTGAGAAAAAAAAAATTAAAGTTTCACTTGATGAGAGAGCATAATGTTCACAAGTAAACTAAATTAGCAACTCACGTGCGACAATGAAAAAAGTTTTTCATTAATCATCGTCATGATTATGATTACTTATTGTATTTAATGCGAACTGATAAAAATTAAATTACATATAGAGTTAAAAATGTTTATTGTTGGTTTTTTTAATGATATTTTGATTAGATGGTTGTAAAAATAAAGAAAGTTATGATAAAATGTTTTGACTTTAAAAATTACCAAAATGGGCAAAAAATTTGTAACATGCATAATATCTTTGAAAAATTTATATTAATAAGATTTGTAACTTAAATCAAAATTTAAAATTGAGAATTTTATTTTAATCTTAAAATATTTATCGCAATATGATATATAAAATATTTTTTTTTGCAATTTCATTAAAACTTTATTTTTCATCATATTCAAAATATGATAATTTAGCATAGAACATGTGATTGTTTATAACAATATTTAAAATCTGATTGAAGCATGAAAAATTTTAAAGATTATTTTAAATCAAATTTTATATTTTTATCTTTTTTCAGTAAAAGCTTAATTTGTTTTAACTAAATAGCGCACAATTAGACGATTTTCATTGAATAAAACCTAAGTGTTAAAATAAAGGAAACAACACCGAATAATTGTAAAATAGTTATTTTTTAAAATTAAAAACAGTGAAAGCTTTTATTTGGAAAACTCAAGTCTCAGACATGATCTGTTTAGATGCTACTTTGGTATTTAACTTAATGTTTAAAAAATCTCATAAAAAATTCTTCTTAGAAACTGAAAAATGAATAATCATCAAATCAAAATAAATTTATGCATTTTGAACTCAAAACACGCAATAAAAAAATTTCATTCTAAAAAAAAATATTTATGTAAATCGCTTCTAGTTCCAAACACTAGAATAGAATAGAGAGAAAAATAGAAAGAAGATCAAAGCTGAACATCATCGTATTCACATCTTGTAGGCATAAAACTGCACTACATACATGAAAGTCATCATCATACCTAAGAAATCTTCCTCTTTCTCTCTCTCGCTTAACCGCTCTCATTGTTCCATGTTTAATTTAATATTTATTTTAGATTATAATTTTTTTTCGTTACTGCATATACAGTTGCTAGAGCAAGCAGTGTAAAATGAGCATACAACAATTTTTTTTTCGTTCAGAAAGATTTAAGAGATGACTATTTGCCGATGGGGCATAGGCAAGAAAAAAACTGCATGCCTCAGTCTTATGAATGTGCCGTGTGTGTGGTAATCAAAATGTGAATTGAACATGAGAGACATGAACTTCACATGCATTTAAATCTCCTTTTTCTTCTTCTTCTCAGCCTCACTCTATATATTTTTTACTCTTATTGCAGTCACTCGCTCTTATCTCGTAAGCTTAGCACCGTAAAACATGCTCGAATGCAAATTGCAATATTTTTATGCCTTTCTCTCTCTCTTTCTAGTATGTGATAATTCCTCCTCACACAAGACATTTTGAAGAGATTTTTCAGGGTTGGAAGATAACAAGATTTGAAATTTAAAAGTTCAAAATCATTTAAAATTTCAAATTCAAAACTTGATGAAAGTTTTTATCAAATATTTTTTGAGACAAAATTCAAAACGAAAATTGAAGTAAAATTATATAAAAAGTTATAAATTGGAACAATAAACCCAACCCTGCAATAGATATAACTTTTTTTTTCTTTTTCTGGTGAATGTTTTTATGATTGTTAATTTTAATTGCTAATTTGTTACTGTTGCTGCTGCTTCGCTCGCCTTTCTTTGTCTTTATGAAGTCATAAATATTTCCTCTCTTTTTGAATTTATTTATCAAATCTTTTTCTTTCTCTTCTGCATCCAATTTATTTTCTCAATGCCAAATGCATGCTTACATATGCGCATGAAATTTATTTTGTTTTAAGAGATGGTGAGAGGACCTTGAGGCATCGTGACCGACAAAAAACTGTGTGCGAGTTTAACCGAGGTCGACAATTTTCTTTCTCGTCTTTCACTTAAAAATCACAGAAAATTTTCTGCCTTAATTCTTAATTCATTAATTGAGATTTAATTAAGTGACAATTTTGAATTGAGGCACTTTGGAAGCGAATTAAAATCATTATCTTTATAAACTTAAATGCTTGAAAGTAATTTTCTTTCTCTTTACTACTTATAGTAAATGAATAAAAGACACGAGATTTGTCAATTTGGTACTAAATGGTAAATTGCAGTCAAGCATGTCTAGTTAGTGATGATTGAGTGAAAGAGCGATTTTGTCAATTATTTTTAAAGAGTGAGATTTAATAGGAGCCAGTTGTTGTTGCGTTCTTAGAAGAAATTTTTTATGATTTAGTGAGACTGATTTTTTTTTAATTTAATACTTATTTTTAAAGATAGAGCAGAATTGAAGGCGATAAATGTTTCTGATGAACAATTATTTCAGTTAAATTCATTTATTGATATTTTCTGTGTTGAACTTGATAGAGCTAATTATAAATCAAGATAATATAAAAAATGTATTTTGTATTTTCAACTTTATACCAAAATTGACATCTTTATGATAACTCTTACAAAAATAAAATGAAATTTTAAAAAGCAATAAAAAATAGCTGGAACCAACTGAGTGCTCTTTTTATACTTCCATTTTCTCTTTTTTGTTTCTAATAAAGAGCACAAAAAGAAGAATCTGTGTCTACCCCTGGATTTTCAATGAGTTTTAATTTTTTAGAATATTTTGTTATTTCCAAGGGGTACGAACTTCATCAAAAAATCAAAAATTTCATCAAAAAATCAAATGTTTCCCATACAAATTTTTGATTTTTGTAGATTTTTCAATGATAACTATGATCGATTTTTATTTGAAATATCAAAAGATCTTACCCCTTGGTTATTTTCAATGACTTTTTTAAAATAAATTGTTAATTTTGAGAATTTTTCACTTTTCAAAAATTTAAATTTTGTAAAATCGTTATATTAAAAATTTAGGTTACTTCACAAAACAATCAAAATTTGCATTTTTTCATAAAATTATTAAGATAAAAAAAGCATAAGTGCACTTTGAAATTTAAATTTTTACAAGATTCGCCCATCAAAAAACTTCTTTTTTCTTATGTGTTTACACCTGGCAAAAAAAACTTTCCAAAATAGTTTGTTGAACCGA
>JACWBX010004633.1:0-10625 GCA_014622435.1 Polypedilum pembai
TAGAGAATGAGAAAAATTATCATTTTATTTGAGGGTTGAAAAAAGGGTATTTTATATTTAATTGATTTGAATAGAAAGTCAATTAAAATATATAAAACATAAAGCGCAGTTTATCAATTTTTTGTGCTATAGTTTTGCTTTTTTTGAACTTTTAAAATAACTGTCAAAATATTTTAAATTTGAAAATAACAGGTAAATTGAATGGAAACTTTGACACATTGACTGTATAAAGTTCATAAGAATTAAATCTCATTCCATAAATCTTTCACTCACCAGGCAAACAACAACAGCCTCCCTTCATTTTAATAATGCCTCCTCATTATAAAAAAAGAAAAATTCTCATCAACAATTACATATTTTACATTCATAATCATCACAATTCCAAAAAAGAGCAGCAGCAAAGCAGCAGAAACAACAGAAGACTAGCCTTTAAAAAGATCATCACGCTAATAATCGTAAAAAGTCTTTAAAAAGCCAAACCAGTCACAAACAGTGCGCGCTTGAAAGGAAATTATCATCGTCGAAATAAAGAATGGTGAGCGTAGTATAATGAGAGAATTATAATTACATTTCTTTATGAATCTTGTCTACAACTCGCTAGCAATTTTGATTTTTTTTTATCGTGTCCTCCACTCTTTGCAAACTCACTGGATAAGTTTTAATGATAATAATTTCAGATCATGCATGGGAATGTCAACTTTTTTGCTGCCGACAGAGATGAGATGAAACGATAAATTTGTGAGATTTCACTTGACGCTTTTGAGAATTCTTTTTTTTTTCTTCTCCTTTTTCTTGATTTTTCTTTTGTTTGATTCTCATTGTGAGACCGTTATAATCACACTTTAGAATTTCAAACTTTTTTAATATCATCTCTTTCTCATTTCAAATAGTTTTGAAATTTTTCTTAAAATATTTTCATTGTCTGATTTTGATGATGATGATTCAATCGCATTTGGTGCTAGTTTTAAAGTAATAATAGTAATGTAGTTGTTGTCGTGTTTTACAATTGCTGCTATGGCAATTCAATTAATCAATTATGATGTTTTTCTTCTTCTTCTTTTATATTTTTAACTTCTTCGATGATGTCGTGAGCATTTGAAGATGAGACACTTTTATGAATGAATAAAAATTCAGTTATGAAGGCTTATTGTGCATTGTGAAGTTTAAAATTATCTTAATGATTGACCTTTTGATGAGCTAGAATAAAAAACTTGAAAAAAATTGGGTCTTGATCATTTTTCTCTTTTAAACATTTTTGTAGGAAAAAACAGAACTGAGAAAGAAAAATTTTTAAATTCTAATTGTTATAATTTTTTATAACTTTTATATGTCAATCTTATCTAGAAAAACTATACTTTAGAAATAAGAATAGAATGTTTTAGATAACCAAATTCTTATCCATGTATGAATGTTGAAAAAAGAAAAACTTTAATGTATTTGATGAGCAAAATTTAACTAAATTTAAAATTTTAAACAGCAAAAAATTAGAAATGCTTAATTGGAAAATGTAAAAAATTTAATTTGCCAAGATTCGATTTCCCAAATTAATAATCAATAAAAAATATCTATTCTATTTAGGGTTCGGACTTGCATGCATGTAGTCAAGTACATGCGCATGTATTTTGTCAAGTGACATGCAAGTTGATTTACTTGAAACTGTCTCTAATTCGTTCAAATTTTATTAATATTGGACAAAACTTGGTCAAATTTCAATGATTCTTAAATTCAACAAAGTTTTGGTTAAAATAAATAAAATTTGAACGAATTAGACAATTTCATGAAAATCAACTTGCATGCAACTTGACAAAATACATGCGCATGTACTTGACTACATGCATGCAAGTCCGAACCCCTAATTCTATTTTATGCAGAAAAATGACATTTTTAATTAGTTTGGTTAAATTTTTAATAGAACTACTTTAAAGCTCTAAAACTATCATTCAGTTTCTATATTTAATAATTATTGTTCCTTTACTAAAAGAAATAAAAATTTATCTGATTCCTTCGATATTTTCTGCTATAAAATAGCAATTCAAAATAATTTATTCTTTTTTAAAATCTACCACAAATTGTAATTTAAAAATGTAACCTATAAAAAATTAATCGGTCAATTCATGTAAATGTCACCAACATAAATTTTTTCATTAAATAAAAATTCCATATGAAAAAAAATCTGCACCTATTCTGCGTCCCTCATGTCAAAGAGTGGTATGCAAGAAAAAAATAATTTTTTTGTGAAATTTACATAAAAGATTGATTAACTGCACTATTCATATGCACACGATCGCAAACAACTTGCGAGCTGACCTTAACTCCCTCAGTCTCTCTCTTTTTTACTCACTTGATCTCTATCTCCTTTTAAAATTCAATTTTTTTAGTTTTTTTTTCTTTTTTCAGTCGGCGTCTCACTCACGTGAGCGTGTTTTTTATTTTTACTGAAATTCGTTTTTTTCCTTTCTCAACTTAGCGCCAATTGCAGAAAGTGCATTTAATTCACTTTTTTTCACTTAAAAATAAATTTTTTATATAACACTTTTTCTGACTCTCTTAGCAACTCTGTAATTGGGTCGTGAAATTCAATTAAGAAATTTTTTAATTTTTTATCATTCACATAACTTTAAAAAATTGTTAATTGCAAATTCCAAAAAAGCACTCAATTATCATTCGTTTCTTCTCACAATTTCTTAATTTATTTATGAATCAAAAAATAACACCGAAAAAGTGAGCGAAAAATTAAAATGAAAAGATAACGAAGCGTAAAAATGATGAAACACACAAAAACTCCAAAAAAAAAATTTGCTCGCGCGCAACCAGTCGATAATAAATCCACTCGCTTTGACGTTTCTTACGAGACTGAGGTGAAAAGGAAAAAAAATCATAAGAAGCTGCTGTGCTTTGGCTACAAACAACAAAACTGTTGATGTTGTGGTATTTGTGTTGTGTGTTGTCTGCGCGCTGTTGTGCTTTCAGCTCTTATTCGCATAAATATAAAAAAAGAAAAGAATGTAAAGTTATAGCACACATAGAGCGAGCAATCGAGTGAACGAGAGACAAATGTAAAACGAGAGAAGCGAGAAGTACACATAAGTGAACAGTGAAAATGGTAATGAAATAAAAATTGGCTATTTTTTACTTATAAGCACTGTGAAAAAATATTTTTTATGAAATTTTAAAATTTTCATGATTTAGAAAAAAAAGTACCAAAAAAGAAGCATTGGTCGTACTAATAATTTTATTATTGAAGATTTTTGAATTTACAAACGTTATTGAATTTCTATTTAGTTTATTTAAATCTATATAATTACCTAAATAAAATTAATAAAATATAATTTTCTTCCAATTAGTTTTTACTTAAAGATAATATTTCTATGAAAATATCAAAATTTTTATCATTATATTTTGCGTTGAAAATTCCATTAAAAACATTTATCATTTCTTCACTTAATTTAAATTTATATTAAATTAATTAAAGAATTTTTTCCTCTCTACAGCATCAAGTACATGAAAATATCTCATAGGTACAAGATATAGAGAAAATAAGTAGTAAAGAAGAGATAGAGAAGAAAGACAGAAAAGACTAATTAAAGTTTAATTAAAATTGTTTGTTTCGAACCAATCGTCAGGTCATTATGCTCGCTCTTTTATGCTAAACTTCTCTTTTTTCTCTATGTGCTTTTCAATTCTCATGGTAAGCAAGCAAGCACCATAAGAAAAAAGAAATCTCAGAAGTCAAAAAAAAATAATCAATAGAATTGAATGAATGGATGTAATTTTTTGGTTCTTAATGATAATCAAAAAATATACTAAGCGATGCTGTGTGTGTGTGTGTGTGTTTGAGATGAGATTGAATCACAGCAGTTGAAAAGGAAGAAGAAAGAGAAGAAGAAAAATCATTTAAGCTTCATGAGCATGAAATCATGTGGAAAAATCGCAATCGAATGAAAGCAACATGAGATTATTGCTCTTTCTATGTTTACAATTTTGTTTCTAGTCAGAAATTGTGTTTATATCCGCACTTTGTGTCTGTCGGCACATAATTCATAATTACAATTGTTTTCCTCTTCTTATTCATCATTATTTTTCATAAGAATCATCATTTAACCAAAAATTTATTCTTAACCTTTGGAATTTCTCTCAATTGATGATTTTTTTTCTTCATCTTCCGCTACCTACAACTCTCTTCTCTTACTTAACTCTTTTTCTCGCCAGTCACGAAGAATTTCAAACGACTATTGCAGAAAACGAGTAGCAACAACAAGCAGATGCTGTAGAAAAAGTGTCAAGAGGAAATTCCAATCTATTTGGCATTTTTTTTCTCTCTTTATTTGCAGCTTTAAGTATGTGAAATTTATTTTCATGTAACAAATGCAAGCAAAATATTTTTAAAAAGTTTTATTTCTAATTGCTTTTCATTCAAACAGTGTCAAATATAAATAACATTTAATTCAATAAAAATTGAAATTTAATCTTTCAAGAAAAATAAATCTACTATTTTTAATTTTTATTATCACTTTATACTGTTTATAAACAAAAAGAAGTGCAGAAGTGTCATTTTAAAAAAAGTTTCATTCACAACTACCAAAAAATTTTCAAAAATAAATAATCAACTCTTTTTTAAAAAAATAACATATCTACAAATTAAAAAAAATTTTTTGTTTACATTTTTCAATATGGAAATTTTAATTCGTAATTTCCCAAGTTTAGCAATCAGTGACAGCTTTCTAATAAAGCGTCGCCGCACTAACTTTCTAGCACAAATCAAACGCAAAAACCGTAAATCTCTAGCTGTTGTAGTTTTCAAGATCACAGCGTGACACCGGGAACCAGCCAGCCAAAGTGAACTTATAAGCAGCATTTTCTATACAAAAATGCGCTAAAAAGTCTTAGCAGTATTAAGAATTGATATCGAAACTTCTAACTATTTTAACATTTCATTCTATTTAATTTTAAATCATAATGATAAAACTTTAAACTCTTTTGCAAATTTTTTGGAAGTTTTAAGGGATTTTCAACTTTTGATGCTTAAAACAAAGTATTCGATAAAAACTAAATTATACGAAAAGTATCGAAATAAAAAATAGACTTTGTCAGAGGATTTAAGTTATTTGATTTCTGAAGAACGCATTTAAGAAGAAAAGTTCTCCCATGGTAATTTTAAGTTCTCTTAGGTAAACTACAAGCCCTAAAGTGAGATAAAGACACTTGAAGCAAGTACTTACAAAAACAATTAGCCCCAGTTTTTATTTTTAAAGATAAATTTTTTAAATTTTATTTTTATTTCACTCATAAATGAATATTTAAGTTCACTCAGGATATCCGATGGAAGGAAATTCTTCATTTTTTTTTTTTCTTCATACATACATTCGATGTGAAATGCAAAAAATTTAAAAATTTGTGAGAAAGTGAAATGCAACATTGTTGAAACAAAAGTATTTCTTAGTGGAATGTTGAAACAATTGAAAAATATTTATTTTTTTTCAATTTTCTAATCAAGATGACTTTATTAAAGAAGAATGACACCATGAATATATGGTCGTAAACAACAGAAGAAAAAAAGTCCCTTGAAAAATTTCTCCATTTATCCATGAAATTCACACACTATCGATATAAATCAAATAATTTATCCACGATTTCTTCATTTTCTTCTTTCTGCACTTCCAATAACCACGATTAGGTTTCCTCTTTTATGTGTCTTTAAAATAGAAATAAAAAATTTATGTTGGTCACACTTTAGTGAACAATTCAATTTTCTTTCAATTGCTTTAAATTGAGAGATTCTTATAAAAAGAGAGATAGAGAAAGAAATAAATTTCCTTTTTCTAGATTGCACTTCAAATTCATTTCAATACTCGCTCTTTTTTAATTCAATGTGCATTCGATTATTATCTTTTGAATCTCTTTATTCTTCTTCTTTTTAAAAAGATGCATATCACTGCTTCTGTTTCTATATGCATTCTCTAAGATGAAGAAGTGAATGTGCAGCGTACTAGAGAATAATTATATTTTGTGTTTATGTTGCATTATCAAGGTTGCTTTTTCTCACTCACTCTCGATCGAGCTATTCAAGACAGTGGGACTTCTTCGATTGGATTTTTTGTCTTTTGATCGTCAATACACTGTTCTTCCACTATAATGCTATTGCTTGTGATTAATAATAGAAGAAAAGGAAAATTCAAGATGTAATAACATTTATTTTATTAAAACTGTTATTTCATATCACTGAATTATGAATATTTTAGGTAAATATCAAAAAATTGCGAAATTCGTACTGCGGACTTTTCCACCTGAATGTACATATCATTTCCTAACTTTTTAAGCTTAAAATTTAAAATTCAAATAAAATATCTTTTGCAGAATGTCTTCATCTTGCATAAGAAAAATTTCGATTATTGTCGAAGCGTTCTGTAGTTGGCAGATATTGGCAAAACGATCTGACATTCTACTTTATGGCTCATTATTGCAGTGGTTTTTTTTTCTCATTGCAGACATATAAAAGTGATAATGGGGCGATAGGGCAGAGAAGAAATATAGTTTTGAAATTAGTCATGATATAGACACAATTTCTTCTGTAAGTGTGTGTCAATTTTCTTTTCCAGCACTCTTTTTAGTCGCCTTCAGATTTATTACAGTTTATTCAATTCTTCGATCTCTCTCTTGACTTATAATCAGTTGCAATGCAACGCTTTCCGCTTCTACTCACACACACATACGATTATGGCGACATTTTATCATTTTTTGATATACACTAAAACCTACAAGCCTCATCCAAACAGCAAAAACCATTTCTTGCATTATTATAATATTGATTCTCTTGCAAGGCAAGTTTTTTTCGTTTGCTGCTGTTGAAGTTGCTATGTGAATGAAAAAGTGTCGGTGGCGAGTGGTGAGTGTGGTTTTTAATAATAATATTGAATGAACGAAGAAAAAGAAAGATTTGAGATGTGATATTTAAAATGCTCTCATTTCACTTTATTTTTTCTTTTAATGATTCATAAATTTAACTTGTTGATTTAAAAAGGGAAGAAAAGTTAATAAAAACTCTGAGAAAATAAATTTTAAATGATCATTAAGAATTTGATTTATCATCCTTTTGAAATCTGTCATTATTCTAATCTGGCAATTATTTGTAAGTAACAAAGCAGTTCAATGGAGCAAAAATTTTATTGATCTTTTAGAAAATCGTATCAAAATTAAAAGTTTTTGTCGCTACACTTTACAGTAAAGCTTCAAATTTTCTCTTATAAATTAATAAAATTTTTCTTTATAATTTTTTAGTCCTAACTGTAAGGTTTAAAAAATTTCTTAAAGATTAAAAAATCTTCAATTCAATTCACTTTGACCTCAATATCGAATGCAAAAAACGTAAAATCAAAGATTCAATTAGCTCCTTTCAACTCTGTGCGCGTGAAAAAGAAAATTTTGCTCCGTTATAAAATCCATTCTACAATCATCAATCAAGTGATGGAATTCGCAGTTACCATCATGAAAATCACCTTAAATTAACAATGACAACATCATGAGAGAAGGCATGATCTTTATCTTGCCATGCTTGCTTGACCATCATCACTGTCAGAAAAAATTTCTTTTCAAATTCTATCAAATTTGATTTGAAAGAGAGAAATAACACTTTCAATGAGCAGCAAGTGAAGATTTTGCCTTCATCATGTTGTATGATTGTTGATATGCAGTGAAGTTAATTTGCACGAACGAATTATAATTGATTTTTGCGGTGTGGCTATGGTTCTAGGCAATTCAAGCTGAGGCGAGCTTAATTCACTCATATCAGGTCACACACAGCGCACACATATACATGAGCGCCAGAATGGTGAATAAATTAGCCAAAATAAATTGAACACCATCAACATATGAAATGAGATGCCTTTGCTTTCTTATTTAATATTTATTTACTCTTTTTTTGTGCGCTCCATGCCACAAGACGTTAGATGTCGTTGAACTCTCTTTTACAAAATAATTTTTTGTTTGCTGACTTTTTTTAAAGAATTCAACAAGAAAGCAAAAAATTTCATACATGTTTTCATCTCTTTTCACCATCTTCTCAGATATCATGTGGTATTTATGTTACACATGGCAATTGGTCAGCCATACGACTCTTCTTAAAATGTGAGAGACAGACAAGAAGGAGATTTGGATGGTAAATTAACATTTCAAGATTCAAATTTTTTTTAACAAAAGGCGAAAAAAAAGTTATTATGGATTTAAATATTTGTAGATGGATTGAATTGAAAAATTTTCATGATATGATGTTTTGAGAATTGAAAAATTAGGAATAAAGATTTTATTAAGTAAAAAATGAATTAAATTGACTAATTTTTCTGAAAGGATACAACTCTATCAAAAAACTAAGCAATTTATAAACGCTTTTAGGTATTTTTAGCGATTGACAGTAATTTTAAGATTTTTTTGAAAATATTCGACGACTTTTGCCATTCATATTGATTAGTTCGTTTACTGAATTGTGTTTGTTTATCTTTTAATATGAAATCTGAATTTAGAGTAAAAATTCCTAAAAACCCATTTAGAATTTCTTTGCAAAATTGACACAATAAAAATAATGAATGACTTTACAAAATCAGTTTTTGATTTTTCATTCAAATCTTTTGAAAACAAAAAGAAGCTCAAATGTTCCACATTTCTTCAATTGATCTTTCATGTCTCAAACATTTATCAGTTCAACATGAGCCCATTATTAAGATTAACCTTCATTTTTCTCTCTCCTATCATTTAAATCTCCTTCTCTGTTACTGTCGAATTTCAGAGTTTAAATACAGCTTTCAACCTCTTTTCGATCATCAACATTGATAGTGTTTTGTGCGTATTAAATAAATCTTGCTTCTTAAATTTATAAGAAAATAAAGCAGAGCGAATGAAGAAGAAATTGATGAAGACAAATGATATGTAATTTATATGTATCTGTTTTGTTTTACTTGCTGATTATTGGCCATTTAATTCAAATTTTCTTTTTCTCTCTGCATGTTTTCAAACAAAGAAAAAGAAGATTTTAATGCAAATTTTTTGCAATTTTTCAATTTACCTTGAATCTACCCCGCTGATATTTTATTATTGCGGATTTTTGAATGAATTTAGAAAAAGAACTAAGCACCGAAACTTATAAAATTTGAAAATTCTTAAATGAGTTTGAACTTCTTTTTTTATACTAATTTTAATTTTAAATTGAGACAAAAATGTATTTTAAATTCAAATCTTATTTATTTTGGAAATAAAATTAGATAAAAGTTAAATATTTTTTGTCTCAATTTAAATCTAAGTGCTTTCACACTCTCAAAGTAATTCTAACGAAAAATAAATTTATATACGACGCATCATTTTATCCATTTTACAATATTTAGGTCATATTTGATAAATTATATCGATACACTTAATTCAATGGCAATTGAAAGGAAAGAAAAATGAAAGAGTTAATGGATGTATACATTATATTGAAGTCAAACGTGTGTGGACTTTATAATTTGTCGATTGAATAATCCAAACTACGTAAATAAACATCATGAGATGAAAAAGAAGTTTATAAATTTATTTTCAGTAAATTAAAATCTTAAAGTGACCGTTTTGGGACGTTCTTTGTTCATTCTTTCTTCTTTGACATTAACGGTTTCACATCACGTCAGTGAGTAAGATTAGTTTGTTTTTTAATCTTTTAAAATTTTCTTTCTCATTTTATCATGCAGAATTTGTAACACATAAGATGAAGTTTAGTGAACTTTTTCTAATTTTACTTTATTTGTTAACAAATAAACTAATTTTGTCTGTATTTTTGATGCTTTTTCTACAAAATTTTACCTATCACCTGATCTGTAAATCTCAATTCCATCATTAATAAATTTCTCAAATATTTTTTCATTAAATTCTTTCACTTTTCTCATTAGTAATCACCTAAAAGGTATAAAAAATAAAAATAAAGAAATTCTCTTGCGGCAACTTTCTTCCATGCGCCAAAAAATGAAATACCATTAATCTTTTTACTCTTCTTTTCGTCTCTTCACTTATATAAAATGCGACCTCACTTCATTGACTTTATGTATAATAAATTTATTTTTCATTTCACTTTAATTACAAAAAAGTATTAAAAAAGCAACACAACATGCTTTACATATATTGGGAAATTTTTAACAACCTACAGGAATTTATTTTCGTGTGTAGAGAGCACAGAGAAGATGATAAGATGACTGGCAATCAACTACTGATTTACATTGAACACTTTAATTAACAATGTCGAGCAAGAAAAACTTCAAGGAGTTTAATTAATAACTCATATAAATTTATCAAGCGCACATGGTGTGGTCAAAAAAATTTTATACTCTTTACTTTCTTCTCACATAAAAAAGTCACGACCTCTCGTGTGGCATTTTTAACTATGACGTCATTCCATGAGCCCATTGAAATTAATTTAAATAATTTTTCTCTCATTTATGACCTAAATCGTGTGCGAATAAAATTCATTTCGTAATTTCTCGTCGACACATATTTATTAATTATTAATTAATAAAACTTCACAAATGAATGTGTGAAACTTGGATAATTTGCTGGCATTTTTGCATACATGCTTGAGATTAAGTCACATTAGTGCAATTAAAAAGCATTTTTTT